>UYWX01020301.1:0-249016 GCA_900622495.1 Hydatigera taeniaeformis | reverse complement strand
TACCTAAAAGTCGTTAAAAAGATGTCGGGTTCGCTTTCCGCTGCCACCAGTGTAGCGTCCCGCGGCTCCAAATGAGGTAGTAGAAGGCATAAGTGAGATTGAATACATGTATTCCGGAAGCAATATGAGAAATGGAGCCTGAGCGTGGCCCGAAGGCCAGCCCACGTGTACAGGGCCCAGCCAATCCTAAAGTGACCGCCAAACGTCAGATGGTCGCATAAACAAAGCATTACAGGCAGTTCATACAAACATGACACAAAAATCCTTGCAAACATTGCGGGTAGTTGAATGCGCAATGTACTAGTACGCATGCGCACATATGCTAGAGAACTCGATATGCAATAATCCAAGTGAAAGTTGGGAAAAAAGGCATTCCAGCAAGGTGTTACTGTAGCGTCCCGAGGTTTCTCATAGAGCGGAATAAAACGTAAGCGAGGATAAACACCTTTATTCTGAAGATTACAGGGCAAATGGGACCATATCTTGGCCCGAAGTTTGACCCACGTGTACAGGAGCCGGACAAATTCTAAAGTAACCGCTAAACGCTAGTAGTCACATAAACAAAACACTAAAGTTACTTACCCTTGGTTCAAAATCTTTGTGACCTTTCATGCGTTTAAGCCTTTCGGCCCACCTTTTTTTCCGATTTATATAAGCGACACCATTTACTAATCCACATGTTAATTGCTGGAGCCTTTTTATATACTGTCCCCTATTTACTGCGTTCAATCTGGAAAAAACAAGTTAGTTGTTCCCTAGCACCTTCAAAATTTAAGACTACCTGGGAACGGTGCAGCTCAAAGTAGGTTTAAACGCATTCCTTCTTCATACCCTACATGTGCTTGATAACAAAATTGATACCATGATCGATAACCTTTGAGACTTGTTCCTTTAGCTTTTATAAATTGATGCATAGCCGCAAATTTATAGGCAAACGTATCAGTCTCACGTGTGCTGTTTTGTGCCTTGGCTCTCTATGAAATCCTTCCCACTCTTGATTCGTCTGCACACGCCAATGAAATCTGTTCATGTGGTGGGCTGACAGAGCTAATTTGGGCGCTGCCTTGTTTTGTTCCAAGAGCGTTTTAGTTTTCTTCTATTAGATTGGAGTGTGGGATAGTCTTTTTTTCTATTCTGATTATTGTTGCGCTATCGACCGTCGATGTCTGTTGCTCTGGTTTTGACAAATCTCTGATTCCCTTGCTGCATGTTTTACAAATGCTAGTTACACATTTGTATAGTTTGGTTTGATGTGTAACTTACCTGGGGTCTCAAATTGGAGTGCCCTTGGGAACAACCTCTTTTCCATCTATTACTCAGAGTCAATCAAAATTATTCGTTCTAGCTAAACGTGATACTGATTTCTTTGCATGTCCAACTGTCATAAGTTGACATGAATTTCATTTGGGATACTTACAAGGGGGTTGTCATCTGCACATTTTTTTGGCGCAGATTGGTATTTTCCGGTGTTAAAGTGCTGAAGTGGAAAACGGAATGCTCAGTGCTTTTTTGAAATATCTCCATTCTCTCCCAGTACGTTTTCTCGTCACTAAGATATTTTTTTGTTTATAGAAATCATGTCCGACTTTCAAGTTTGTAATAGTCACAGGCAACGAGAGTTGCGACCTGGATAGCATTGCCTGTGCAACCTGTTACGCTTACATAAAATCGAAGGTAAGTTCATTTTCGGTGCCTTATTTGGCTTTCCTTTTCAGGAGGATCCGGATAAAGAAGTAATCTACATCCCTTACTGTAACATACCTGAATCTGACATCGACCTGCGAACTGAAGCTACATTCTGGCTAAGAAACTGTCAGATTGACAAGAAAGATCTGTTTTACGCCGGCAGCTTGAACTGGTTGTTGGGTCCAGAATACGCAAAAGAACTGTCCCTCATTTTGGTTGACCACTTTCAGAAGGAACCGAGCAATGCCTTCGTATTCTGCCCCGTTTCTGAAATAATTGACCATCATCCTCTTCTTCCAGATTATCGAAAGCCAGGGACATGCCAGTTCTTCCTGGTTGAAAAAGTCGGTTCCTGTTCCTCTCTTCTGGTCCACGAACTCTTCAACCGGATTTCACCGGCGTTGATACCACCAGAGCTTTGTCGATTGTTGTACGGTTGGTATTTCGATGTCGACTTAAACTCTTGCAGGTGCTATACTGATTGACACTGATGGGCTGTCGGAACGAGCAGTGGAAATTCAGAAAGCAACTCAGAAGGACGTGGAAGCTGTGAGAAAGTTGGAAACCTTTGCTGGAATGGCCTTACACACTGTAGGGACCACGAGGACATCCATTTACGCGGCGATCTTGGAGGCCAAGTTTTGTATCGATGGTAGTCGCTCACCGTGTTCTTATCCCGGGCTAACCAGCTTTAACAGAGCATTAATAAGTCATTGATCTGTTTGGCTTTGAATGACCTGCTAGTTGATTTTCCTGAGGTTCTTTATGCAATTATGAATACCGAAACCTCTATGCCAAACACTGGCACTGCTCAACTTATGCACTAATGAGGTAGTTGATTTTAATGCTTGATACTTTGAGTTCTGGTCGTTCCCATTAGTTTTGTTCTGATAGAAATTTTGGAAATTACATGCATTAACGTTGACTTCGCGGATTTGAATGTTGAAAATTTACTGTTTCCTATGCTTCTTCATAAACTTCAAGTTCTTCGAGTTTATCGCAGGAGAATAAAATACTTTGCCGTTTTCAGGTCTTTCACTTTGGGACTTACTCCGAAGAGATTGCAAAAAAGTCATTGCTGACTCTGATTCCCACACTGATATTGTGTGCTCCACAATCACAGGCATGGACTTTAAGGTAACCTGTTGCCGTACCTTGCTGTGCATGTCACGTTGTCTTTTACATAGTTTCTTACTGTTTATCGTAAATCCGGATTTTGTGTCTTCCAGTCTGCATTCTTCTGCTGTACCTTACCTTTTTAGGAGCTTTTGGATCGTGATGATTTCAATCAGGAGGCGGCTCGGTTTTGCGAGGAGCAGAATGCACGGGTGCTGGTGTGTGTGACTGTAGGACTCGCCTCCCTGCCCTCCCGTGACCATTGTCTTGACCAGCCCAGCTCCATGCCACTTTCCAAAAAATTTCATCGGGGCGTTGTTGTCACTGCGCCTGTTAGGTACCGCAACCTCATGAACAGTGTAAAGGATGCCATATTTATTCTTTCATTTAACATAATGGTATTAATGGCTCTACTTGGAATAATGAGTAGTATGCCTCCCATATTGCACGCACAGTTTCTTTGTGCTGCTAACCTAGCGTTGGAAAAATGAACAACTTTAAATGCTTCTCAGCGCACTCATTCTTTGGACTTCGTTGAGTTTTCTACTTAATCTAGAATTAATGTGAACATAGGAAGCCTATCCGATTCAGATATGCGGTTATTGGTGACTGTTCACAAATTTTCACACTTTCACACTGCATGGATATAACCAGAGCTGAATTAATTAAGTCAACAGTATTCATCCATCGCATTTCCTGTCATTTAAAGTCACTGACCGATGTTGTAAATGCTGAGATGGTGTATTGTTCGGTGAAAAATGGTGGCGTTAATATCATGCAACCTGAAATTAACCTTGGTTTTGGCTTTTTGTTTCATCACTTTCACAGTGTACTCTTTGCGGGTGTGGCAGACGCCAGCTTGACTATTTATTATGTTATCACTTGAATGTGCATCATCTAATCGGGTGATGTTTTGCTCTTACGTCCAATTTTAAAGTAAACAAAATATCTGACAAACGTAGCGGAGCTGCGTTGACTGGTATTGCGTGGAACTGCTTCAAATTTGAATGGCTCTGTAGAGAGCACTTTGCATGTAAAGATAAGTGCTACTTAATGGATAAATGCTTGTCTTTGAAGTAAATTAACCCAGACTCATTTATGTTTTAGTCCTTTCCAGTTTTGAGTCCTTTTTTTACGCAGAAGACGTACATCGTTAGTGCATGCTCTCGTGAAATCTTAATTAGCACTTTTTCCATAGAGGCCATTCAAAGAATAACCCGGTTTTGCGTGGTCTTGGTGTCTCACCTTCTTAGTGCGACTCTAAATGTCTCATTTTTGGCCGCTAACCACTAGCAAATACTAGCGAATTGTAATTATCCCATATCTGGCCACTTATCATCCCTTTTTTTCACGACAATTTGGTATTAAAAAAGCGCATTGTGCGCATTTATGATGCAAGATTAATGCATAAATATTAAGACTATCATATTGTTCCTTTTTAGTTTTGCTTTTATGTCTTGCAGATGTTCAAACAAACGTAATGGTAAAGTTTTCTTTGCTACTTGCGGTCTTTCAGTTGTGGGCCCACCTGCTGGCGAATGCCAAGGATTTTCTCGTAGGATACCCTCTGGGTGGGGAATTAAGCCACCACAGCAGTGTCGGTGAAGTCGAAACCGGTGTCTATGTTGCGCGTATAACTGACGAGGCAGTCACACGAAAGCAGTTGATACCTCTTCTCATTGACTTTTTGCGCTCACAAAAGTAATATCCCGGTCAGGTACGTCCTTTCAGCCACAGATATCATTGGAGCCGCCCCCTTTTTTATTAAACGCAATGCAGTCTGCTATTTCTCGTCTTAAAGTCTTCGATGATATTTGCTTTGTTAGTATTGATGATATGCTATAATTCTTTTCTGCCGTTGGATTCATCCAATTTCGGTTTCAGTTTGCTGTCATCAGTAGGTTTTATACGTATTGGCATCACATTTGTTATGCTTGATTATTCAGTCTCACCTTTCAGTGCGAAGTGGTGGTTACATACTCTTTTACGAATTTGAATATCTTTGCTGCTTTGCCGTTTGTTGGGGTTAGAATTATGCTTATTTTACCGTGCCTATCTCTCGGAATGGCGCTACATAACCCATATACGCTGAATAAGCAAAGTCAAGGTTCTATGATGGGGCAATATACTAGCAAGATTTCAGCTTTGATCATCGAGGTCTCAAAACTTATGAATATTTTGCAGTGCATCGTGAGGCATTGCACTGCCTGCACGGCGCCATTTCATATCCAACGGTGTTCAACTAATTGGAGTTTTGATAATTATATTATTAATATTTTGCTTAATGGGGACATGTGCACGTTTCTGACTTGGGCTGTTGTTCTGGGTAAATCGTGGCGCCATCTCAATCATGGTTGCCACTCCACCCGACCTCACACCCTCTATCCTTATTGGACGGGAAATTAATGATGTGTCAGGTTTAGATGCTGGCAGTGTCTTATTTTCTCGTGATTTTGTGAATGGGAATTACTCAATAACATATAATGGTTTGGGCGGTTGCAAGGCGTTGGGATTTTTCGAATTCATTCCCAAGTATCGCCATTTATCGTGTCGTGGATGAGCTGGTCTACAGTTGGGAAGCAGAAAGGATAGGCATCATCTTTTCTCACCCACTCACACCTTCTACGAAACGGCGATTTGAGTTGACCGATCGTGGATATTATTAAAATGATCCACCTGAACGCCTTGAAGGAAGGCTTCTCGTGCTTAAAAAATGAATGATTTACTCAATTACATAACACTGTCAAATGTATCAAGCATGTACTCAGCTTGGCTTTCCAGTTCCGTGGTACACCGTTTTTTTATTGCTTTGACTGAAATAAAAGTAGTCCATCTAGAGACACTGGAAAGGCGGGCAGAGTTTGAGTCTCATGTCTGTCGAAAAAATGAGACAGACTAATGAATACTTGTTTATATAGCTATATTTCCATGAATCTCGAGTTTATAACAACAATTATGTATCAAACCATATTATCTGTAAGAAAGAATAAGTGCTGCACTTTTTCTAGTTTTTTGGCTGGGCAAAGTCGTGCATTTTGCTTGTAGTCTAATTTTACTTGCAAATATGCGACCTCGCCATAGGAAAACCTCGTGACCCGGATCTTGTGCTGTTCCTCTCCCTCTATCAACAATCCTACGTCCACCTCCCTTGATCTCTCTAATCTCCCCAGTTGGTCAAAGCGTTACGGCAATGCGTAATTGTTCGCTGAGGCGCCACCAATTTTGCACGCAAACCCATCGAATCTTTGCGTCTGGGTATCCAATGTTGTTACAATTCGGGTAGAATTTGTATCTAGACGCTAATGGGGGTGGTCAGCGAACTTTTGCTTGTCCACTTAGTTACGTGTTTCGTTTCACCTGCGCGGCATTGATGAACTTGCCATGTGGTAAGAGGAGGAAAGAGTGAAGAAGGGGTGTCTCGCTTCCATTGCTCCTGCCGCCTCCGCTAGCAAATGTTTCCGTATTTGTATGCATTCGCATGACAGTAGTGTCACGAATAGCAAATCGCTGCCTTTGTCCAGTGCCCTTGGTGTCATCCTGTTTTTTGCACAGGCTTTTGTACCTTGGGTAAGCTCCTATTCCGACTATTGGTGTCCAGTATTCAAAAATGAGAGCGGTTTTTCATCCAAGTACGCGGTTGCTACGCCATTGTGGAGTACACTTGCGGCTTCATAATTGTTGTCGTGTCACGGTCACCTGTTAAGCTGAATGATGGATGGCACACGAGAGTTGCCTTCAGAGCAGTGATCGTTTCTTTCCTCTATCGCCAACTTGATGTTTTCCACTCATTTCTCTCCTGTTATTAAAATTCACTTTGCATGAGATTCACATGAAAATCCACGGTGTCGAATTCGGTTTTACTCTCGAAAATGCAGTGTCTTATGCTAATGTCACTGGCTTATCATTTTTTAAGCTTGAAAAAATCTTAAGTTTTTGCTCTGTAATTCTGGATTAAGTGCCTGCAAAACGGCTAGATTTGTTGCTGAAGCCCTCCTATGCGTGCACACACGCAAACGCTAGCTTTTTCGCATTTGTTCACTATGGGTGCGCCGTAAAGCACTATCGGCTGGGATAGTGGGAGCGGTCGAGTCGTTCAACTGTAATTTGTTATCTCTGCTTGTTTACAGTAATTTCCTCGGGCACCGCCATGTGTTCCCATTGGTGTTTGTGTTATGTACACCTGCTTCAGTGAAGGTAAATATTAAACAGTTATTGGATTGGCCGAGTTGGAATTGCTTTTATCAATTGCAGCTCATGTGTTTACATTTTCAGGCATTGCAATAATGATTGCTTTGAGCCTAATTTGGTAAATGGCTTGATCAAAGTTTGAGGGGCGTATAGTTCTACTGCACTAGTGGGTTTAATCTTATCTCCGATTCGGTAGGCGTCGGCAACACCGTTTTGCAAAAGGTCGAGCTGCGTGTTGTGGGAGAGAATCTGTGTTTCAAAATACCATCTATTTTCATTTCCTACGGTTTCTTCAAGATAGCCTTAAAAAAATAAGAGTCTTGATCGTAACACCTGAAACAATAGTGATCAAGTGTCAGGTCCCAAAACTCAACTTTCACTTGAACTTCATCTCTATTTTTTAAACTCTTTGGTATTTTATTTCTGATTGGAATTTTGCCGAAACTGCATGAAGGTAGTGGTTAGTTGGGGACATGCAAGGTAGCTGTCATGAAGTTCCGTGACAGCATAGAGGCTAAATTACGAGCAGTAGGCGAGGTCCTTGCAGTCGGGTACCGGATATTTTCCAAATAAATTATTTGCGAACCGTGCATAAACGCAGAGTGCTTGAATGGGTTGCTTTTCTGGAGTTTGTACGATTTCATTTGGACAATGGGTGAGTTGTCGTGCCTACTTGTTGCCAAGGCCATCAGCATCACTTTTTGCTCAGTTGAGTAGGGAATTGGAAATCTGTTATCATGGTGCTTACTCTCATTTTATCCGGTCATCAAGACGATAAACAGCAAATAACTGCTTTAAATTTGCTTTATTGTTATCTACCCTTTTATTGCGTGTGCAAATTCACTTCCCTATATTCTTCGACTCCCATGCCATTCCTTGCCCAAAGCCCACTTTTCCAGAATCAAACATCACCATTGAGTCAGTCCTTGTATAGTTAAAAATTTTGTTTGCAAATTCGCCTTAACCTTCTAGCTTTCTGTCTAGACTGGAGAAGGGGTGGAAAGTGTTGGCAGTAAACACAGGCGATTTTGATCGTGCCACCGTTTTCAGCACGCCATCCAAGCTGAAAAGAGCACACGCACATGCGCAATGGCAGTGAAGGGGATTTTTTTAGACAGCTTGAAATTTGGATTGCTTTAAATTCTTTTGGCATGCTTATGACCTGATGTCCGGTCTTCTCCACTCCGCAGAACTAAACCCACGCAACCCTTCTATCCTCTCCTAACGACGCCAGTCTCAACCACTTCTTAATTTAATTTTTAGTTGATCGCTGATCCTAGGGCCACCCAGCTGGAATTCTCAAAATGCATGCGTTGATAAGTGACATCAATTGAACGATGCTGAAATGTCCACCCCTACCTCTCCATCATGTAATTTTTTCTGCAATGTTATTGCTCTTCATTTTCTCTTTCAGATGCACCTCGGATCACCCGCTTCTTCTCGTTTCCCTTAGCCCCATCTCTCCTTTTTGGAACTCGGCGTTTTGTGCTGTCTATGAACAGCAATCAATAAATCTGGTTATCACCAAGCTTCCGCTTTTTGTTCTACGTCTAGTAATGCATTAACTCCCGTTCAACTATGGTCTTCTGACTTTGAATGGAAATGATTCGCTATTGAATCATGCATCTAGCGTAAAAGTTTAAGGACTGCTCAAGATAAGCTCCTATTTTGTTTGTTGGTGACCAGACAGCACTGCTTTTTCCCTAATCACAGATGGTTGTCAGAAGCCTAGCAAGGAAGAGTACCGATTTTCCATTGCACCTTTCCCGAACTCCGGTGTCAGCTTCATGAAGTGTAATATTATCGGTTTCAATCGCAGTTCCTCTTGTTCCATCTCTCTCATCTGCCTACTCTGGTGAATGGCAGTTTCTAAAACCACCAAACAGAAGAGGTCTCTGCAACAATTACGAAAAGTACCATTTAATGCAGTCGCGGACATGTTCTATCCACTACTGTAGGTAACTATTGTAGTATCAGCACTCAACTTGGGGTTGTCGACTTTTGACAGTACTCACCTCACGAGCCTTTTCTGCTCTGCTCTAAGACTCTGCAAGCTCGAATTCATGGCTCGGAAGCGCCTTTCGAACTGTTTGGACGATTCATTGTAGCAAGAAGGTGGAATTCGGGTCTTGCTCGGGATCTTCTTAATTGCATTTTATTTACTGTGCAAAAAAATGCGTTTGGCGACAGGCTCAAGACAGTGCCATGATTACTCACGTAGCAATAGTAATCCAGCAAATTCTAATTCGCCTCTAACCTGTCAATTGGCTGTTTGGCATTTGTAACTGCATCATAATTTTACTCCCAAAGAACGTCACCGATTGCTACAGAATTTATTTACCTATTCCTCATGCTCTTGAAGTTATGAAATGAATTTCTGAAACTAGCAAAGTGGAAGCTGTTTGGAGTTGCAGTCCATAGCTTTTAAGGAAACTCTACTGCTTGGCTATTTAGATGATTAACTCGTCTGTAGGTCCAGAATGTTCCCCTTTCCGTTGTACTGTTTTAATCCCAACCAATAGATTTGCAACGTACTATGGCACATCAGTTTGCGATGCTACGAATCAGGTGTAAGAATGAGTATCAAATAATTTTTTTTGCTCCTCATTCTCGAGGTAGAGTTAGAAGTGAAAGGACCAACGTCATTTGAGCTACTCTCCCTGGGTGCCACTAATTGAGGGTCTCTTAAGGCACCGATGCTGTGAAATTGCCGTTAGAAAGCTCCTTTTTTCGGTCCATCTGCATCCTGACAGCAACCACAGTGTCGCACCTATTGTCCAGTATCGCCAATTAAATCGAGTAGTTGCTGACCGAGCTGTTCTTCAATTCTCTGGAGCAAACAGGGAGCATGTTTACAGTTCCGCTTTAAGACTGTATTTGCTCCTTTCTCTTCTTCACGCAATTTTCGCCTAGGTCGCTTCATCTCCGTCGGTCAAGCTCAATTTTGACCACCACTGAGTGGCACGCTGAGACCTGCTAAGAATTAGCGCTTCTTGCACAAAAGTGTCATTCATTCCTCTATTTCACACTTTATCACTACACTTGTTGACTGTTTCTGCCTTGGTGACCTTTTCTTCCAAAAGGCCTATAATTTGAAAAGTGACACATATCGAGTCGTGCATTTTTCTATGATAACAGAGTAACTTTTAAAATTTGTTTTACCGACAAATTTAATGTTTTAGTACTGAGTGACCAGTCCAAGTGAGAGGAAATAGCGATTTGGACGTCGAGTATCTCGAACCTTCGCCTGCTGCTACGCCCTATTCCACATCCGTAGTTCGAGTCTTCCAGTCCGTAATTGCTTTCATAAACCCTTTTATTTACATCATTATGCCATTGTTGAAAAGCAGAATTGCTGAAATTTTACGTCGCAATGTCGTAAAGTGTAGAAGCGGGTTTTAAGTGTTCTGAATTCGCTTCCCTTCATTAGCATAAAATTTATTCTTAGAAGTATCACTAGTTCAAATAATCTGGAGAGTTTGAATTGTTCAGACTTGATTTCGATAATGTGGTCGACGCTTTAGATTGTGTAGTCATCTCGACTTATCTTTAATGTACTACCTCGTGGGAGCCAAAAGTAATTCTGGAGGCGTTCAAGCACTGGCCTACCTACACCTCGGCGTCTAAGCAAATTGCCCAGAAAACAGAAAACTTTTGTCCCATTCCACTCACAGAAATCAGTGATGCTTTAAGTGGGTTGTAATTTCCAAACGAAATTGTGAGTTACCATTTCTCTATCGCCATCTGTCAGTGGAGAATCCAGACTGCACCCATCTGTTGTTATGCGGGCAATTTTTCAGTCCATTAGGCAAGGTCTGTTTAGTTGCACACCATGGGGCACTGGGCTTTCGGATTCTTCTCTTCAAAGTAGTCGCATCACATCAAGCTGACCTCCCTAAACTGAATCGAAATTTCAACTTTTTAGTCCCCGTTTGGAGCATTTCCAAAACTGCTCTCTTTGGGGTAGCCCTCAATTTTAAATCATTAGTACAAGACTCATTTGCCTCCATCTCGTTGTTTGTGTTGGCGGTAGACTGTGATGCTGAACGTCCAAGCAATATCTCCTTTATTTTCGAGGAGAAGGGGGTTAGAATGTTTACGATTCTGGTTTACTTTCGAGACCTCAAGTACTGCCCCTTCTTAGGCCCCATTTCCCAGCTGCAAAGTTCAGGCTGCTTAAACTATGGCCAATTAGCCCAACTGAAGGGCCAAATGGGTATATTAGGTGTAGAATTCGTCAAGTTAAGTAGCGTAGGACTTGGAATTATCCATACCGATCATAAATTAAGTTAAAGGTGTACAAAGTAGAATGTATGACCCACACGACCAAGCTGTCCGTAACATTTTCTTTGTTATTAGGTGTATTAAGAATAGACCCCAATGACTGCAAGGAATAAGGTATCGTTGGAGAATTCACTTTTTTCTTTCCGGTCTTCCTGCTATTATCATTATGCTTTGTTCCTTTCTGGTTTATAAGCTGGCTTTGAAGGTACCTCACAGCTCACCCCTTGTTGTATTTGGTTGACCCCGAAATCCGCTTATTTTGTTTTCTCATTTTAGACTTTGAAGCTTTTCTACAAGTTGCATAAAACTCGTCTCGTTGTCTTTAAGGGTGATGATCCTGCTCTTGCACGTAAGTCTTCTTCCCCTAGTGTTATGTTTGGATATGAGAATATCGTTTTGTGGATGTTAAAATAACTAGCATTTCGAGTCTATTTGAACGCTCAGGAGAAAGTTCACCTCCGTGAATTTCCTCCCCATCCGCCCTATTATTGCCGCTCATATCGCCGTTGCCGACTTGATATTGCGACAGATTTCGGTCCATTCAACCATTCCAGTTATGCCTATAATGTATTTTCTCTCCTTCAAATGAGGAGACTGATGGTCTACACCTCAAATAATGTTGATATGGTTCATTTTCACACTTTGAGCATCCATACAATTACCTAGTAAGTTGTACACTCCCTAGGGATCATTGACATTCACGGTCAAACGTCTTTGAAGGTGTTGAATTCTCTTAAACAGCGCGTTCACTTTACTTTCCTGATTCTGCTCGACAGCCTAAAAATTGATAAATATTTGATGGACTGAAGGTAATAAAAGCGGTCCGGACGGGATTGATTAACGGCAGAAATGCAAGGCCACCATCCGCATCTCCCATTCACATTTTCTTTGCCTCAAGGCAGGACATTCTTCCGGCTTACTATCGCAGGCTTTTGATGCCGCCTATGCCGAGCCCACCACAAAACTCTCATGAGGTGACATTGATGGCTAGAGGGATTGGAAAGTAATTATGCACCTTCAATAGTTTCCTCTCCACAGTTGGCAGTTAGATACCTTTGCTATTCTCACAATTGTTATTTTCCCTCATAGCAAAAGTCGTTTCAGGTTGCCGTTGCACTCCCGTTTACGGGGTTGGAGGCGTTTCACTGTATGGCAGTCAAAGAAGGTTCTAGTCGTTGAGATTATTTGTATTGCATGCCGAAATCCGATTCATTAGTTCCAATCTAGAAAGCTAAGTTTATGCGCTGTCAGTTCTTCCTTTACAGACACAAGTGCTCATATTTTTAGAAACTCGAGCAAAAATAAACGAGGAATTTCGTAAAAATGCGAACGTAACGGACCTAGCGAAACTGAATGAGGTGAGATTTTTATCAGACTTTGTTGATTTTTTTTTTCATTTTTTTGTCTTCTCTACAGAGCAGTTATTTAGAAACTTCCAAGTTCATCGTGAAGATGGTCCTAGTGCAATTTTACCCTTATTGCCCGTCAAAGACTGCGGATTGACGCCCCCTTTGTAGATTTATGCTTTCACGTATTTACTATTTATCGCACCGCATCTTACCTGTCTATTTTGGACTTTATCTTCGCAAGTAATCTCATTCCCTTTGACACATCGGCAATGCTACTCGATTGGCGTTATGCTAGGTCGATTGAATAGTAAACCTCCATAGTTGGCGGTAAAAAGTTTCACCTTGGTTTTGGCTCTGAGCGACCGCTTAAGTAAGCGTTACAGTTTGGGAATGAAAGTGAAGGGCAATGCTTATACAGTTCCCCTATCAATTCACTCCTTATCCTCTCCGAAAGATAACTTATTGACATAATTTTGGATGGAGAGTGTGCGGCGCCTATTCGTGGCTGGGCGTGACTGTGTGGCCACTTTTCCCGCCCCATACATTTTTCTACGTACTGTAATTACCACCTAGTAGGTGGGTTTACTTTTGAGCTCATGAGGTCTTCACAAACAACTCTGGATCCTTCATCCCCACAGCTTTGGGAATTTGGAGAGGATGTCAATCGGCTTCTTCGAAAGACAGTTGTTCAATGTGAATATGATGCGAAAACTGGACGCTATAGTAAGTGTCTTAAACAGAAAACAAAGATCTGTCTACTTTTGTCGCTTGCATGTTCATCACTACGGCCTGCTATACGACCAGTGTTTAAGCATTAGACCCTCAGATTGAGGCGAAGTCGAGACCCTTCTGAGTAGTGTAGTGACGTAGCCCTGCTCTTTCGCCTGGTTTCACAAAGATTATTTATACCGGTAAATGTTTTGAATGCTTGAATGCTTAATTGTTTGCGACTTTTCATTAGCTGAAACTTTTGCTGGCGCAAGCGTCACAGTGATGTCATTCAGATTTCAAATTTAGCACCGTACGACCTTAGTTGAGCTAGCCTTTAATCGAAAGGAGCGGGAGTCTTGATGCTCATCGGGGCAAGGTCTAAGCAAGCACAACTGTCCTGGCTGGGAGCGCGGTATTGCATATCGCTCTTTAGGCATGTTCAAACGAGTGCGCGTGGGTAAGCAAACATTGTGACTTCATGATTGGGTACCTCCATGTGTATGGACTTCTACATTCTATTTTTTATCATGTCCACAATCAACCAAACGTATGTCTGACGCCTCTGTTTTCACACCCGAGCTTGATGTCAGGTGTCGCGACAGCTGTGATTGCACCCTATTTCGATCGAGTTTGTTGAATGCCTCTGATCTGTGGCGAACAATTATATGCTAGTCTTTTTGCATTAATCGGTTTGGCAAAAATAATTGTCTAAACGTAGTGCAGTAGAGCATTAAACCAGTTTAATTGTTTTCCAAATGTGTAGAAAGCGTTTGCTAATGAGGCCGAAGCAATAAACGATGTCGTTCGTCCCTCACCTTTACACTCCAAGATGATGCTAGTTCTCTTGTTTGACAGACTTCCATCAAAGGATAGGGTTAGAGTCATTAGTTTCCCGTTTTGCAAGCAAACGTCAATTTCGTCAATATAAGTAGAGTAAAACTTTTCGATACATAAATCCTGAAAGGATTGTTGTATAGACTCTTCCTTTTTAGAAGCAAACGTGCGCGAGGAAATGGTTCAGGATGATGAAATCGACAAGAAGCAATGACAAATCCTTTCTCTAATCCTCATCCTCACGTAATGTACATTTCGAATGAGTAAAAAATACGGCCATCTGAATAGCCTTATTCAAGATGGGGTATAGATGAGTGATTTCATTGGGAGACGGAAGGGAAGGAGAGAAGCATAGGTGTAAGTTTCAGAGGGTCACCGAAAGCGCCACATTAGGGTGTCAGCTTGAACACACGTGCGCACTTACGCACGCGCACGCACATGCGTTTATTTGGCCCTCCGTGACTGGCCCAGTCGCGGCCAATGATCGCATGCCTCGGCAGCTGCGGATTGCAGACGATATAAATACGCACAGGGTCGAGCGTTGGACCGCGCTGTTAGCACTGATCTCTCGCTCCTTGCAAGTGTGTCTCCTCTCACCTCGTCTTCTGACCAAACAGAGTAAACAACACAACAGTGTTCGAGGGCTTGAGCAGTTTCCTCTATTCACGAAGATCAATTGTGCGTATATGTGGATGTAATCGGGGTCGCGATGTCGGGAGAGAACAAGTATTCCCCAGGGATTGCGGTGATAAAACCAAAGAAGAGCGTTGTGATCATCCTTGCTACCCTCCTTGCTGTGGTCACTGCTTTGGCGCTCATCTTTTTTGCCACAACCCTCTACTTCCTTTTAACTAATAGAAGCGTCCAAAGCATCAGTGATGGGGGTGAGTACCTGTGCCATCAGTTACAAACAAGTTGTTCTATTCGGTTTATTTTCCGATAGAAGAAACTGGTTTCTTTGTGCATCAATTCCTTTGATAGGTCAATGTGCTTGTTTACGACGGTGATTTTCTAGCTTTTATATGACTGTTTCGCCTCCTCTCTAATAGAGGCCGATTGTCGTCGAAAATAGGTTTCAAGGTCTCAGCCATTCATTTCAGTGCAGGGCTGGTTATTTTCGCCTGGGAAAACATAAAGTTGTTTACCGAAGGCACTGATTTTCATGTTTGCGATTACTGGCAAACACCAGAGGCCAGATGTCAGTTAATAAAGGCATCTAATTCCGATGACACGAATGTCGCATCACCATTTTTCGGGACGCAAAAAAACCTTCCACTCCTTTTTACGCCTCTTAATGATTTCGGCACTTCATTATTCCCGGGTTCGTTTTTCATCTTCCTTTGGAAATCTAGGGAATTCGTTGTTTCTAGTTTTGGTTAAGCGCATGATTTTATCAGGCCTTTTAAGTGTCTAAACAATGTTTTGTTGAGAGGATGTCAACATCCCTTCCCCTCCCAAAATCTTCCTTCGTAATGACGCTTCCCGATTAAGATCGCCTTCGCAATCCATACGCGAGTGAACCGTGCTAGAAAGGATGATTAACGCACACCACTTCGATGGTGCGCATTTCCTTTCGTTAAAACTGAGTTGATTCAGAAGTTGATAAGACCAAAAGAAGACCTACATTTGTGCCTTTGTTTTGCCTGCGAGTCTAAGCCATTTTCCCAAATAACTATAAATTTACTTTTTACTAATGAAAGCAATCTGTACCCAAAAAGATGCTTTAAATTGAATCTGTTGAAGGGACGTTCGTGCGCGTCCCTGCTGGTAGAGCCCTCAATTCCACGCACCCTATGGTTAGTATTCGGTTAAGTTCTTGTTGGCTCTCACATGACCATATTGGACCAAACGTTTGCTGTTCTGCTAGTCATTATCGCATAGGGTCATCAGTCCCATGCAAACATTGAATATCTCTTTGAAATGAATCCTTTGAAACGTCTATGAGTTTTCAGTATTTCAATCATTCACTGAATTTTGATCTCATCTCACTCCTTCTATAAATTCACAACTGCAGGGAGAATTTAAAGCATCCTTTCCTTTACGTACTATCAACTGTTGCAAAAATTGGATACTCTTTTTGTTGAATAGAATTTTAGAGCCTGCCAAAACCGCTCCATCCATGGCGAGGTGGATTGACACTTCGAGTAGGTGGTGATGGTACGTGGGTCATCGATATCAATGTTGGATAGACCTGAGATGAGCAGATCCAAATCTCGTGCGTTGGAGATGTTGATTGAACTCTCAGAAATGATGCTATAGTAGGCCACCAGGAAGGCACCGGCCATGCGTTTATGGCACACCAGACAGTTCACTATGTCCAAACATTAATTAATGCAATCGTCGCGATAGGTCCACCATGATTTCAAGTCTGGTGCTCCTATTGCACCTAACTTCTCTAGTGTTTTGGAGCAATTTCCGGATACTATACACATAAACCGCGTATAAACTATCAAGCAGTGGATTTCTGCCTTAAAGTTCGTCATTCAAGCAGTCATGTTAGACAGGTGACATATTATGGCTTCGGCAGCTTCCCCTCTGTTTCGCATTCGTTCAGGGCCTGAGAGCGGAGGTATTTCAGCTGTCAAAATAGCCTACTTAACCGCGTATGTGCTTTGCAACACCGGAAGTACTAATCCAGCCTGACCTTCCCGGACAAAAGACATTATCACTTTTGCTTTCCGTCGCGACTTCAATCTCACGCGCCATTTCCTAAGCATCCATCCTTACCGAGACCTAACGGTGAGTGTTATTGTCATCTCCTGGAGAGGCGGCGTATCTCTGCTTTTCCTAACTCATCTACTGTTGTAGAATCACCTCAAATATGTTATTATCTTATTCTTTCATTCACTATGCTCTCATGAGAACCTTCATTGCCTACAAAAAATTAACCATGCACAGTAGATGTACAGCACCTTGAACCGAGCCCTCATCTTAGCTCTCGGTGACCCATGTGCGGTTTCTTTGAGATTTGTTGTGACTGCCTCTTGATTATTAAAGCACCCTCATTTTTTGTGCAGAGTTGACTCCTTTCTCCAGCGCTCTCATGTCCCCAGTCTTTTGTTTTCCTTTCCTTGGCTCACAAGATTTCTCCGACTTAGGCCACCCTGTAGCCCAATTCCAAAAGGCCGAAGCGAACAAACTGCTTCTCAGTCTGATATAACAAGATTTTGGGCGACACGAATGGATTATTTCAAAAAGTTTTTTGAAGCGAAAGAGGACCTGCTTGTGTGCCCGTAGTGGTCATAGTGCACACCTATAAGTTTACATTGCTTTGTATGGAAAGCTCTTTCACAAAGATTTTGCTTCTATCTTGTAAAAGTGTGTTTTTATCGCGTTGTTCGTGGTTAAAGGTACATGCAAACAGGAAGCCTCCAAGTGGAAGTTCGACCCTGTTACATGTAAATTTTACTTGTATATCATTTCGATGTGGTTTTTTGTGTAGCAACTAGGGTTCCAGTTACGCGTTAGTTTAGGGTTAACTACGCCTTTTTTACTTAAGCACGACAGCACGTTACAGCAGGGCAGGTAATCTTCTTCACTTTGCCGGTACTGAATCCACCGACTTCCAGTGGAAGTCTGCAAGTAAACTTCTGAGGCCGGACGAAGGAGGTTGTGTAGGAGGTAATGGGCTCAGTATGGCTGACATGAAGACAGTCAGGGCGTAAAAGCGCGACGAATTGCAGGAGATGTTAGCAATGGCAGTTTACTAAGTGCCACCCCAAAGGTTCACAGATTCTCCCAATCACATGGCCAATTTCTGCCCCTCAGCTTTTGGACGACAGGGTTGAGATATCGAAGAGCCGATTTTCCACAGTCTTGTATTTGGTTTCACAGTTGTGTTCCCCAATCTGTTCTCGTCGTGCCTGGTGGGAAGAAATTGTCGTAGATTTATGCATCTTTTTTCTAGCCTTAAGAGAATTGGGATTCATTCTTCTGATAAATTTGCTTTATTTAGGTACAAGTTGCTTCAAATTCTTGTGAAAACGGTAGTTTAAAGTCATAAGAAACAGATAAGTGCGCATAACTCTTAAATCATGCAGCAAATACGGTCTTTCTTGTCTTTTTCTTCGGTGTTTTGTAAATCAAAATCATGGTGGAGGAATGTGTGCAAAGCAGATGCTCGAACTGTCCAATTCCAAGGCTTCAACGTATAGCTCGTTTTATATTAGGCCACGGCGAGCATGCAGAGACGACTCTCCAACCTTATCATCAAAGTTGTGAATTTTGAGGTGATTGAGCGATTTCAAATAATTAATTCATTTGCTCGTGAAGATCAAAGCAAACCGATATTTGTAGGAAGTAGGTTTGACTGGAAAAGCAGAGAATAGAAGAATTTTTGTCCTATACAAAGACTAGTGTTATTTGTAAGCATGAAAAATCATTGGGAGAGTTAATTGAACTACACCCTTACCTAACATCACAGGGTTCAGCTATGACCTTTCGGCTCATGCTCTCAAATCATGCGGTTATCATGACTACTACCATCTTCGCACTGTGCTATTTGACCTTTACCCATATATGACAAATTACTACGAGGGACCGTTTTCCATAAATGTTTCAGGAGCAGGTGTAGGAGCAGGCAAAGCTTCGACCCAAACAGGCGTGTCAAAGGCCAACGCGTCGAGTTGGAACGCGCGAGTGAAGGATGTGCGATTGCCACACACGGTGATTCCCCTTCACTACGATCTCCGACTTCAGGCCAACATCTACGGCTCCAACGCGAGCCTCTTCAACTTCAACGGGTCAGTGCGCGTGCGCCTGCAGTGCCTCGAAGCCACAGACTTCTTTTTCGTCCACGCCCATAGCGAAATGACTGTCAAGCAGAAGGCCATTTGGGTTCGTTGCTCTCAAAACTCATCTTTTTTCATTAGAAAGACGGTTATTGCAAGCTCTCATATTATTTAAAAACGACACTTGCTTTTTGCCAAATAGTCACATGTTATCAATGTACACTCCTCTTAGAATGGACTAATTTTAAGTTATTTGGCGAAGTGACGAACCACCGTGGAAGTATTTCCTCTTCTATCAGTGTTTAATATCCATGCGACCCGCTTTATTCATAATGTCGCCAATCATGTTGACAAATAAGCAAAGTTGTCCTTCGGTTGCCCCACTGAGTCTCAAAGGCGATCACTGTGAAAGGGGATCATAAGAGAGTTTTACGGAAACAAGTCAGATCACCTGTGTGATATCTTTTTTGTCTTGTGAATAGACAATGAATAGTGTCTTAGTTTTCAAGCCTTATGACAACAACAACAACAACAACAACAACATAAAACTAAAAAGCTGGCTTTTTATAAATTCTTTTTTCTTGCAATTTCATTTGGAAAAGCTGTACTTGAAATGAGTGAATTGTGCGTATGACAAGTTACGTGACACCCGCCTTTCCGCAATTCAGCTGCGCCAGGAGGACTCTGTTGTAAACTTACTGGCCAATGTTTCCTACGACCGAGCAAGACAATGGTATAGGCTGAACACCTCGAAGAAGTTGGAACCTGGGAAAACTTACTTATTGGTTTTTGGAAATTTTGGGGCGCCACTCACCATCAATCTTCGTGGGTGGTATCTCAGCAGCTATGTTGAGAACAACGTCACCAAGTGAGATACGATTCTTCTGTTTCAAGATTTTCTGCAGCTCTGACTTATCTACAATCTTTAGTTCGAATTTCTAAAGGCATTTACCAAAGTCAGTAATGCAAATGTGCCTCTTGTAGATACTTGGCAACGAGCCAGCTGCAACCAACAGACGCCAGACGTGTTTTCCCATGCTGGGACGAACCGGCTTTCAAGTCCATATTTAAAGTAATTTGCAATCGTTCTTGTAGTCCCTCTGGTAACATCAATTTTAGTGACATTGCATATCAACCTGTCTTGAGACATTTTTCGGTTAAACAACACTGATACACATGCTAGCTTCTTGGCTTAAAAGACTTTAAGCCTTGCTTTAAAATGCGTTCCTCAAACTGGCCCCGCTTCCGAGTAGGCATTTCGCAGGCTAAACCATACCCTATTTCTTTGAATAGATAAGGTTGGTACGAAGGGAGAACTTTCATTCAATGTCAAATATGCCACTGGTAGAGTCTCGACCCATCGGAAATGGTTGGGTGGAGGACAGCTTCAAGCCCACTTTAAACACTTCCACGTATCTATTGGCCTTTGTCGTTTCTCAATTTGACAGCCTGCCAGGACTTGATGCTAAGAACAGAAATGTAGGTTTCTTCTCATTTTACTCTTACACCTTCACTTGGTAGTTACGACAGTTATAAACATTCAATTGTAATGTTTGGATTTACAACAGATTAGATAGACAAAGTCTAAATAAACGAAAGTTACATATTTACCTGGTTGCATAAGCTTTAATAGATACCGCAAAATTTTATACTAATCTCTAATCCCTCGAAGCCTCGTATTTTGACGCCTTGAAAATCAGAATTTAATAAATTCCGACAGTTTAATCGGGACCGAGGGTGAAACCAAAGGGTGAGTTAGCGCTGACCGAAGGTTTGGCCATAAGAGCAAATAACAGTTTGACTCGCACTGGAGCCATTATGACACATTCCAACGCCCTGCCCCTGAAGCGTCGAGCCTCCTGCAGTCCTAGAATGGGAATCATGCTATTTGAGGCCATCATTTGTGTCCTGTGCATTTCCCTTTTCTCACCCGTCACCCAGTGTGCACAACTACAGAGGCACTTACTGCTGTCTGGCCTTTTGATTGGTGTGTCGGGAGTGCACTGCGCTGTGCTGACCCACGACTTGTGCGGACCACTAAGTGGGAACTGTGGGAGAGGCTCGGTGCTTAGCATCGGGTGCGGTGGCCATCACAGCAGCGTGGCTTTTAGTAGATGTCGAAACGAGCGTTTTAATTTGGCTTTAAATTTCTTTACACCCTGTAACCGTTCAACATTTGACTTATTGATACCAAAATTTCTTGGAATTTTAGTTTACTATTTGGGCACGACCGGATCTTATAACTGCGGCTGATTATGCCCTTGACATCGGCAAGAAAATCATTGGATTCTTTGAAGATTATTTTGAACTCGACTATCCTCTTGAAAAAACTGGTATGTTCTCTAACTTCTTGATCAAAAGCTAAGTATAATTAATCATCCTTGACTTGAGGCATTTGTTTACTTCATAACTATCATTAGTTGACAATAACTTCATTTCGATTTGTCGCAATCCTAATAATTGAACGCATTTTCTTTTTATGCTAAAAGATATGCTGGCAGTTCCCCACTTTGCGGCTGGAGCGATGGAGAACTGGGGTCTGATCATCTATCGCGAGGCGACACTCATTTGGGATCCCTCCAGTGGGACGGAATTCGCTCGTCAGAAAGTCGCTACTGTCATCTCCCATGAAATTGCTCATCAGGTAAGATTGGCTCTTACCACCCAAAGATCTGCATGAGTGGCTTTTTGCAAGTTTGAAGAAAGGGCTCTTTCGAAAAAATGTCATCGAGATAAACCGTTAGATGTGCGATAGAATCGGCAGTTGATAAAACCGCGTGGCTCAAAACATTACCTGCCACTGTCACATGAGATTGACACGTTTATGATAACTGGTTGCATCACATTGTGTCGTAAGCAGGTTGAAACAGTGAAGAAGGTACAGAATATTCCTAGCTCATGACCGAGCACATTCTCTCCACTAAGCAGGGGCTGAATTTGTGGGTCGTTTAGTGACGCTTGGTGTCGCAATAAAGGAATGAAGCCTTTTGAGTGGAGGAGGGAAAGCTACGTCGAAGGCAAAGCGGAACCTGCCACTATACAATTCCTACCTGTCAGATTTTTTTAAATTTTTCCTCAACGTGTTGTGCGTGTCTCTTTAAGAGGTGTTTTAGATGACTGAGCGCATTTTTAAGCCGCTGTTTTTACAATTGTATTTATAAGCGATTCAGTAAGAATTTGAATCATTTGCCTCAACCAACATATTTTAGCTCACTAAATTCCCAGAACACACTCCACACATGACAAGCATACAAAGGGTGAGAAGGCAGTGTCATCAAGAAAGCTGCTTAAAAATGCACTCTTTACTTTGCTCTGCCTGTAACGAAATCCGTTTGTTGACCTGACCTCGTAACGAGGCTAAAGAGAACGGCTCGCATGGTAGTGGTGGTGGTGGTGGTGGTGTATGGCGTGCAAGACTACGTGTGTAGGTTGAACTCTTGACCTTAAAGTGTAATGCAAAGATGCGGTGCCTTTTTTTCTTCTCCGAATTTTCACTTTTGCATTTAGTGATGTCATGAATAATTTATACGTGCTTCTGAAAGGCTGGAAGATTTCGGTAACGTCTTAAATATTCATCAACTATCCTTGAGGATGGCCTGCCCTAATTTTCGTCTACGGAGATCAGAATGTTGAATAGAGATGTTTAAATGTTCTGTAATGCGTGCAGAATGAAATACCTCAAAATCGTATAAATCACGTCTACAACACTTTTTTTGTTCAGTGGTTTGGTAATTTGGTGACCCTGGACTGGTGGGATGACCTCTGGTTGAATGAGGGTTTTGCGACCTTTGTGGAGTACATTGGCGTTGCCCACGCTGAACCAACTTGGCACATGGTAAGTTAAATGTGGTTGTGTATTGCGTTAAATATCACAACAAAGCAAACGATCACTATTGGTCTGAAGTGTTGTGAAGGATAGCTCCTTTGTTCACATGTAATTTGGTGATCCTCTTAGGATGAACAATTCGCTGTACATCAGCTTCAGAAGGTGTTCTTCGTCGACTCCCTATCCACTACGCATCCCGTCTTCCTGCCAGTCTCTCATCCGGACGAAATCAACGACATTTTTGATGCCATCTCCTATAATAAGGTGTGTTAGGATTACGGAGGAGGTGGAGGCCCACCACAACAACTAAGTTGAAGTGGAATTACCTACAATAGAGCACTGCGTCCATTTTTCGTACTCACATTTTTCGTCCTCACTAAATAACCGCTGTGTAGCAAATATTTTGAGGCTTTTCTTATCAATAGCCAATGAATGGATCGCCTATTCCTTAGTGGTGGATTTTTAACAGGTTCAAACCTTGCTAGTATTTGCATTGTTGACAAAACTCCTCTGCTATCGCAATGCAGCAATATTTATTTGCAAAGAATTAGTCTTGCTTTTAAAGGGCTTTTTCATCCAACAATGACCCTCACACCCAATCTTACTACGGACTTATCACTGTACAATTTACTGTTCATATTATTAAGAACATAAAATTACACAACAGCTACAGGCAGTACTTGAATTCGGATAGTTGAGGCTGCCTACGGTGTCCTCAAAGCACCTCTCTATCGTTTCCTAGGGTGCATCTATTCTTCGAATGATGGAGGCGTTCCTTGGCCGCGAAGTTTTTCGGCAGGGTCTTAAGGTTGGTTGAAGTTCTGCATCGTACTTTGCCCCAATTTATTACAAGTCTAAAACCGTCTTTTATGGTACTTTCTTTAGATCTACCTGTCAAGACACAAATTCAAAAATACCAAGCCCATTGACCTGTGGAATGCTCTCACCGAGGTTAGTGTTTGTCCTTCTCTGTAAGGTGCAGCCACAGACATGATTTGCGTCATTGAGTGGGTGTGTGAGCGTGTGACAACACAGGCATGTGGGATGGAATCAAGGCGCGTGTCGCAGTTGTGATGGCTCTGTCTAGTCGTCTCTCGCTTTCGCTCTCACGGTCACTCGAGATAGTGTTGCAAGACCTCGTGTTGCATTAAAGCTCCCCTTAAGTTATTTGCATCAAATGGGAGGCCACTGGCTGGGATCGTGACCGAATTTGCATATTCTGAGGCACATTAATCCCATCTCGTCTAGTGTGCCGAACAAATTGGTATATTTGCAACCACGTCCGCGTTTTTGATGTTACATTGCTGAAGAGAATAGAAGACCGTTCAATGACAGCAACATTAAGATAACTTTCTCGACTAAAAACTAGGCAGTTGAAGCAAAATAAATTTTCATAATCAAGTGGACGTAAGAAAACAACTATCATTTGAGCAAAAAACTATTTGAGCATTGTAAGATGTTTCCTTACATTGTACACTCCCCTTTCACGAGGGAGTGGAGGGAGGAGGAAAGAAATTTTTGCGTAGTAACTTTTTGGAGAGAGTGAATACGTACTACCTTCTCCAGTGTTTCACCGTTCTTTGAATGCTTTTGCTGTCGCTTAGAGAGCCCTTTGAACTGTCCAATCGACAGTATGACAGGTGAGACCCCAAAGGAAAGGGAGTTGGCAGACACATTTGGTTTGGCCCTCGGGGACCATGGCACAATCCTTCGATTTTCTGTTGGGCGAATGTGAAAGTTTATTTCATAAAAGCAATATTTGTGAGCTGCATGTGCGCGAAAAGATAAGGTTCACTTGGTTTTGAACAATGCTTGAAATTCTAACTCAATTTTTTGGAATATGGTAAAGCGACTACTGTTAACTTCCGAATGCTCTTTATTTATGTGTTTCCAGTGAATAAAATAAACATGTTGAACTTTTATTTGGCAAGGTTGACAAACTCAATGCTATTGAATTAGAGTGGGACGATTTCTCTAGCACTTCCTTGATTGCTCTGGTTTCATGAAGTGGGTTTGCCTGAGGCACTTCTTATGCGTGGTTCTCGAACTTCGCGCCCAAGTTTGGGTCACCGCTCTGCGACGCTCGTTCGTTTTGATTTGTGATAAATTGGTGCATAAAATTATGTCCTAAACCAATTGGCTGAATTCTAAAACAACTGCTTTAACTGCAGTTTTTAATCTTTAAATTTTTCATCTGTACGTCCGACAGGAGTGCGGTGTTGGTTGGCTCCACGGTGGGGAAAATAGTACATATAGGCGGTGGTGGTGGTGATCGCTGTTTCTGGGGTAGCAAATTTGGTAGGCGTTTTTGAAATAGCGAAATCCAAAGTACCTTAAACTGCTACTTCCGTTGAGAAAATGTGCAACTCGACGGGTAGATTTATGATGCAGATTCCGTGTATCCCATGTTCTAATGGGCATTTAAAAAAAAACAATTTAGTCATAAAGGTAAAGTTCGAATTGCTTTGTTCGAAGTAAGTGCCACTAAAAGCCTTGAACACGCATTTTGGTAGATTGCAGTCATGATTAATATTAGGATGGGTTTGGGGATGGGCTTGCGTCTGTGGTCACTTCGAAATGAAGTAGTTTATTTTGCTGCTCCGTTTCACCTCTCTCCAACCCAATTGACAGCCACTCGTATGTGCACGTGCTCACCATGCCATGCCACTTTCTTCGACAACAGGCCAACTCAAAGTCAGGTAACTTCATCGACGTGGAAGCGATTATGAATGTGTGGTTCAGGCAGGCTGGATACCCTCTCGTCTCAGTGAAGCGACTCGGTGACAGTCGGTTTGAACTGACCCAGGAGCGCTTCTTACTGGGGCTGCGTTCAGGGAATGCTTCCATGGATACAAACCTCACTAGCAGGTCAGTTATTGTTACTTCCTTCGCCCTGTCGACAGTGATATTTAACCTTTCTTCTGTCAACGTCAGCGAAATTAGCCTGGCCTTCATGAAAGCGCTCTTGTTAAAGGTGCTCACGGTAATTTAACTGTTTCGCTTATCACATCTGTAGCTACCCGTTTGCCTATCGAGGAGCTCTGTTGACGATGCTGTGGCTTCCGTCACAGAACTAAACACGCCTTTCAGTTTCATTATGATTTAGGTTAGGCACTTAAAATGTTAATTTGACTCCTTCAATGTCGAATGGAAGTCGTTTATTCCATGTTGTAGCAAACTCTGGAGCATTCCAATCACCTATGCAACCGAATTTGAAAACATAACTGAAGCCGAAAGTCGAATTGTTTGGATGAATAACAGTAAGTTGGTCGAACTTTTAGTCGCTCAAATATCAGACGTGTATCAGCTCAGTTTCTCGGACGGTATTCACTGCTCGAGGCTTCATCACCTGCGATAATCTTTAATCCCGCAGTGGATGCAAGGCGTAAGCATTAAGAAAAAATTAGCGGCTTCCCTTTTTCGTCCCCTAAGCTGCCAACGGAAGAATACTTGTCTCATTCTTTTAAGTGGACCTGTAACCAAACAGTTATTAATCCAAAATGAATTCTAATTTCCTTTTTAACCGATGTTTTGTACTTCGCCTTGTAATGGAATAAGAAACCCATCCCTTATTCCCCTTTGGAAGGTACACGTTCAACGAACGCTATGCCAGTCATTGTGAAACTACACACTTCGGGTTTGGTGATGCCACTTGCTAAATGGAAAACAAAGACCGCGCCATTTATAGTCTAACTTTGATTTCGATGTTTGATCACACATTTTGCCTTAATCTTCATTCAGAACATCTAACCATTGAAATGGACGTTTCTGAGAGTCAGTGGTACGCTCTGAATCTTCGTCAAATGGGATTTTATCGGGTGAACTATGACATGGCGAACTGGCATTCCTTGACTAGGGCTCTCTGCACCAACCACATGGTAGGCATTCTCACTACTCTCAACCAATCAGGATGTTGCCTTTTGATCTTTCCGACTGCACATGGAAGGCTGTTGTGCTTTTCAGGAGCTGCCGCGATTAATGCGTGCCCAACTGATTGACGATAGTTTCCACATAGCAAAGTAGGTTACCTTCACGCCTTGGATCAATTAACTTTCTGCTCTATTTACCGTTAAGCTGTAAAAGTTCATCGATGCTCGCTACGAGAGATTGTGCTTAATTACAATGTATTCACCGTTTTTGTAGCCAGGGCACTCTGTCATTTGAAGTGTTCTTGAACTTGACCCGGTATCTGCGCAAGGAGCGCGAGTATGTGCCCCTAAACGCTGCACATCGGGCCTTCAACTACCTCTACGACATGCTCGTCATGCATGACAGCCATTCGCTGCTGAAGCGTTACGTGCGTTTACTTATCTCCGACGCCTACAAGGATGTCAATTGGAGTGCTGAAAGATCGAATGAAAATCACCTCATTAAGTAGGTGTTAACAGGTCTTCTTTCCATTTGACTAGTACGCAGCTTTTCTCAACCTGGTGTTTGTGGTTAGGCGTCAGAGTCTCGCCTTCTGAGCTCGTTTTTTCCCCGCCATGGATTAGAGACGGCCATCTATTTATACAACTTCGTATCAATGTTTGGAAAATCAATCACCTGCATGGCTAAAATTTGTAAAAAGAGGAAGGTGAAAGAAAGCCGAACCATTCATGGCAATCAGAGGATTCCGTCTAACTCTACTTAATTCACATTGCATATTTTATGCGATTGGAGTGCCAAATGCGCATTCAAAATTCATTGCAAGACCATGAAGTTGGAGGAATTAAAAGTGCGCCATCTCACATATTTATTGGGTTCGAAGGTGAGCGTAAAGTCGCGGTACCCAATGCTTACCTCTAAGTTTACTGTGCGTTCTTCGCGAGCGTTTTCAGCAGTGATGGCCTCGTCTCACGTGACTGTTTATCGTGAAGTGACGGGAGTTGCGTGCAAGCCTTAATTTCAGACATTCGTAGACCGCAAGCTCGGGCAGCATTGGAGACCATATCGTTCACGTTCTCTCCATTGCTTACGTTCACCTATGAAGTCAGTTCCTGCTTCACCTTTACAGCATGGCTCGGCAAATCATCGTGTCTATGTCTTGTGGGGCTGACCACAGTGACTGTGTGAAGAGGTCGAAGAAGCTCTTCAACGAATTCATGCAAGATCCGTCGAACCGCAAGTGAGTCTCAATAGAGCTGGTTCACGAAACCTTTTTTGATGTTTTTCTATGCCAGTTTATTAGCGTGGTTTGTTGGTTAATTGTTTATCTAACGCCTTTGAAAACTTCGCTTAGGCCTTTTAGTCAATACAGCTGGACAAGTCGTTCTATTGCCTCATCTTCACCCAAATGGTGCCCTGAAATCAATACGTTCACCATTCAGTTAATTTGCATTCCCCTTTCCTCACCCATAATCCAGTATGTACACCTACATTGGCACTTACTGCTGTCTGGCCTTTTGGTTAGAGGTGTCTGGAGTGCACTGAGCTGTGCTGACCCACGACTTTTGGTAGATGTGGAACCGAGTGTTTCCTTTTTTCTCATAACATCGTTGTAATTTTACAGTTAACTAGGTAACCGGCTGTTAACTCATCGATCCTTGAAGACATCAGTCAAACATGTGCTCGAATTCCCTACTTTTTTTCCGCTTTTTTTAGAATACCAACGAGTCTAACTCCAACGGTGTACTGCACAGCCATTCGCGAAGGTGGTGTGAAAGAGTGGGACTTCTTAAAGCAGTTGAGTATGAAGGTTCTACATGAAGATGAGAAGTACCGCATTCTGGAAGCTCTGGGCTGCACGCGTGACTTCGTTCGGCTGAGAACGTGAGTTCGGGTCTTAGCCTTAGCATCCGTTTCGTTACACGATTCTCCTTGTTTTTGTTACCTTCTGCCTCTTGAAAGGTACATTCGAGAACTGATTGACGACGCCATCTCGAAGAGCGATGACTTAGAACTTCCAGCGTCTCTCAGTGGGAATCCGATTGGCCTTTATGTGATTTATGACACCATCAAACGGGAGTGGCCAAACAGAAATCAGAGGTTGTTAAAAATCCTCTCTTCTGCTCATATTCCATTTGCACAGTTGCCTTTTATTGTTATGAGCTGCAAAGACCGGTTGTGAATTACATACATGTATTATTGGCGTCAAAGGTATTGAAACATTGTAATTACCTAAAGTAACGGCTGATAGGCAAATTATGTTGTGATGGATGTGTGCTTGGGCTTCCAAAGGAACTGTTATGCAACCGAGCTCTCGTGAACGCCAAGTAGGCGACGAATCCTCTGGACTTAATCTAATTTTCTTTGCTGATATAGCGCATCTGCTCCATTCAAACTGATCTTAAAGGCAGTGGAGAAACGGGGGATTATCATCGAAACGTTGCCAATCCAAGACGAGGTATGCTTTGTGTTTTCGAGTCTTCTTTTAAAACCCATCGAGTAGATCGCCACGAGTAAATCGAGCGATTTCAAAGTAGTGGGTTGAACAAGTGCTCAAATGTTGCCTTACTATTATAAATTTGGTCGATTTTACTTCACTTTTTACTCGATTCAATGAAAGACAGGTGCATAGAAGAAATATTCATATCCGCTCGCCTTAAGTCCCAAACACACCCTGGCTTAATCCTGTGTTGCATTATACGAAGCAACACGTAGGCAATGATCCACCCCACGATCTGTTTTCTGCAGTTAATGCGAATGAACGCAACCCTGTATGCGGAAGCCGATCCACAGACGGGCCGTTGGATCCACCGGATCCTCACGCAGTCGAAGCGCGACCACTATTGGTTGGCACGATATGCTAGCACCATCCACTCCTGGCTTAAACTCGAAGTGGAGTCTCTCCAATCATCTGGCGGTGGAAACATTTTGACAACCGCCATCTCATTCCCCGCGGCCACTCAAACTACCTAACAATTTTATAGTGTGGCCGAAGTAGTGAAAAAGCAAAGGAAGTTGTTCCACTCGTCTTCTTCCCCATATTCCCCATTGTCTGTTTCCCTTATTACTTGTACTCTCCTCCCACCTTCACCACCGGTATCACCCTGACAAACCCTTCGCTATCTGTCTCATGGATGCCTCAGTTACTCGCTGAACCACCTCCCTTCCCATTCCGAAACTAACTCAATTCGATCCAACTCTAACCACCTTTCTCTTGTGTTTCACTCTAATGGAATGTTCCTGCTCTAAAGATGTACGTTGGCCATCAACGAAATACTTTTGCTTAAAGTGTTTGAAACGTTGGATACATTGTGCTTATCCTTGAGGTGTTTTTCTGACCCAAATATAAAGACCAAAGAATATGCCCACTATAATTCATGACATCCAATCACTTGAATTGAGAAATAGGCGACTCTGTTATTCACACTTAGCTTAGCGCATCTTTTAGGCGTCAAGATAAAAGTCAGGACTCTCCAAAAATACTTTCGAACGACAGGTAAGACATTGCAAAGAAATGCTCCAAAATTCTTCTTTATTGGGATCTGCTATGGTCAATTATTTTGAAATGAAAGTCAGCGAATTCAATAGATGCGCATGTTCTTTATCTTAAGATTTTTGTTCTTGTACTTTTCCTTACTACTTATTTCATGCTATGAACACATACATCAGATTTGCAAGTTAATACACTTTTCATGACTGCATTGATGGCATCATAGCCCCCTTCCTCATAAATTACACTTCCTAAGCCAGTTGAAAATTCGACGTTTACATGAGGAAAATAAGGAATAACCTTTAACAGTCGTCCCTTTAGGGAGTCGCATGAATTACAATATGCAATTTATGCACAATTCAAATGAGGCATCTAACATTACTTGTGTAGCTAAACTCAAATCTCAAATCACAACAAATTTTGCACATTCAGCGGAGTTCTTGCATAGCTGAACCAATACATAGCGGAATATAAGCTAAAAGAGTTGCTTCACCCTTAGTACAAGTTCAAATAATAATTAAAGTTCCCTGCAAGATACGAACCTAAAAGCGTAGTGCAGAAATTCTTTAATCCGAATTAAAACTTTCAAGCCATTTAATAAACAGTAATACCACTATAGTTCCTTACTGCCTATTGCTATATACGGGTGGATTCTCGAGAATTTGTAGTTTAGCGAATGTTATGATGAGCTACGTGGAAATACGTCACACACAAAATGATAGGTCAGTACCGCTAGTTAAAAACTATGATGCGGCTAACATGAATGTTGAACACTAAAACTAGATGCATTGTGATTGCTTAAATGATAAATTAGTGAGTGATTAGCCTTCATTTTGACAATCGCATTGCTGGCATTTCACAAACGTTACCATTTTCAATAGGCGATAGCCTGGCCCCATTCGGTAACCGCATGGATAACTGCAAAAGGCATGGCAAGATTAAAGTAAATGATTTGAATTCAACCACAATTTATTTATGATCATGTAACTTTATTCGTAATAAGCCTCATTTGAGGTCTAAAATGCGGAGAGGTTTTGGATCTGCGGTAGTACCGCTATATGGCAGTCACTCGAAGCATTACTGCCTGTAAATAATACGCAATCGAGATAAAGTTAGAAGCTAGGACTCCTTCAAACCTCACTCGCAATTTTTTTAAAGATGCATATTGACAACTTCAAATTGCATCTAGCAAGGTGATTTGCATAAACCATCTTTTAAAAACCTCTTTATAAAGTCAGAAGCATTTTTTATTCATTATGTCCAAACTCCCTTTTTGAAAATTGCCTGATGATGTGAATGATGTGACCAATTAATTGGCAACCTTTTTTTCTATTTTAGTTATCGTCCGTGGGCCGTCTTGCTTACAATGAAGCGGACATCTAGGGTTAGTTCGTGTAACACTATTGTATTTTCAGGGGTCCCCCTGTGGCTTTTTAATGCCCTCAAGGAGTTCTGAAAGCGCAAGGGACTGTCGAAAGCGGAAAGCTCTACGCATTCAATATTTGGCAGAGAGTGTACGCCTGCGAGAACTTACTGTGCTTAAAATGAGGCAGGATGTGGAGAGGGTATGTAAACTAGGAAAAGTCTACAGTATTTAGTTACTGGAAGTATGTCATGAAATAGACAATGGTGAGTTTCCCCAAAGTGTTGTGGCTGATCTTGGCATCCTCTATGAGTAATGGAATTTCTCGTCCAAGGCATAATCCTGCTTCAAACAATCCACTAACTTGCATTTCCTGTGTCTCTCACTTATGTATTGTATAAATCGCATGTTTTTAATCCTGTATTATTCGCATTTTACCGACCTATCCCCTTCTATTACGTGTATTTATTGACTTGCTTCCTCCACATTACTTTTTTCCCTTATCGTCTTTGCAGCCATTTTGTATCACTAAAGGACCTACTTGAAATGCTGAATTCTAATCGCTGACTCTAAATTTTTTAGCATGCATTAAGTTTAAGTATAGCTTTGACATACAATGTTTTGGGTATTTCACCTACCCTCGTAACACTTCCGCCCTTTAACTCGGTTTTGTCGAATAGTATTAAACCCTTATTTTTACGATTGCATTACAATGGCTTCTTCTCGCGCTGTGTGGATCGTTTCAATGACATAGTCCTGGTAATTTTTATTCGCCTACATATTTCCGTTTGTTACATTACCGCCTTTACAGTGGTGATGTCAGATGTTTGACTTTCTGGTGTTTCAGTAGGAACTTACTGCGTTATTTAGTGCATAACAACTAGTTGGTGGTGGAGGATTTCTCCCATAGTCAGTGGAATAATTTTGATAGCATTTAAATTGCCTACTCATAATCTAATGAGTCGGTACTAAAGATGGTTGAAGATGATGGTGCTTCTCCGTGGCTGCTGACACAGACTTTTATCCGTGGGTACGATCACTCGCCTTGACACCAGGCGTAAAGTGCAGCTTTGCCAGGAATGAACAACATTAATATTGGCCATGATTTATACCTCAAATGGGGCTATCGGAACTACGAAGAATGCCTTATCCTATGCATGGGAAGACTTGCAGATGGTTAAGTAATCACCTCTGCCATCTTATGTTACTTCTCGAAGAATTTCGCTCTACCATTTCCATAACTAAATTGAAATTCCTGAAACTTTATGTCAATTATAGGAAATGAGGTGGTCATTATTTTATCGGCGAAAATGCGTAAAAGTTGGACCGTGGTTATTGATGAGAACGCAGTTAAACTTCTTAACTTGCAATAAGTACAGTATTCGGATGCTTGTTTTGTAGATGTACATTTAATAATTGCTAATAATAGGAGATATGTTTTAAGCTTATTAAATTTCTCGACACTTAGGGTGCAAAAATGTTGACCTTGAATGCTTGGAGACTTCAGCCACAAGAAGAGCCAACGGTCTGAAGTTATCCCAAGCATATTTACTGATTTTACCTCCCCATGGGATGAATTCTTGCTGACGCTAAGGCGTGGTAAACGTCAGCAACTCAATTTCGTTAAATGCATGTCCGCACAGAGGAACGACATCGGATTGCGTGTGGCTTCTCTTAAACTCTTATGTTTTTTCCTTGGAAAAAGGAAAGAAGCAAATCTCTCGATCAAATTCGTATTCTGTCCTTAAAAATAGCAAGTTTTGCTTTGAGATGGAGGCTTGGCAAGTACTGATCTATTTCAGCGTTTTGGCACACCGACTCCTGGAGATAGTGAAATTTTGTTGAAATATAAATCCAATCAAAGCGGTAAATCTTTATTCCTCTATTAAAGGTGTCACCGACTCATTTCATTTCTTAATGCGCTCTAAGATACGGATATTGATGAACTTCCTTGAAGCATTTTAAGCGACTGGTTTTACAGATCATTCTCAAAAACCTATCTATGCGCAGAGCGGAAAAGCATAACACTGTGCATAACATGTGAGACAATTTGAGGGTAACGCATGCGAACTGAGAAAAGGGCGGAACCAAAGATTTCTTTTTGATCAGTGCCTTTTTCAGTCTGTTACGCAACTTTGCGCTGGCGAGGCACTTTTCGTTGCTGCTCTACTTCTGATTGTCCTCATGCAAGTAGCATTTTGGACATTAGCTCGAATCGCTGTGACAATCAAGGAAACTAACGCCACAGGTGACTAATATGAGAGGTAATGGGAAGTGGCGTAGTAGGTAGTTCCAGTTCACATTTGGTGAATTATTATCGTGCTTGCTAAAAGTGGCGATAGTAATACCTTTTTAGTGGCAAGCCACTAATGCATTCTTCACCATAACCTTGGCCTTCAAGCCCTTCTGCAGGCTAAAAATAAATACTACTTCCGAGTGTTATGCATTCTTCCATCTTCAATGGAGTGAGTACACTCGATTTTAGAGGAAAATCATAAAAGCCTTCAATTACGGATGCTTCCGTGAAAGATCCCATGCTGAGTATGAAACAATCAGTGGCAAGATTTAACAGTAGGGCTCAAGATGAAGGGTTGTACTGAAGTAGATCTGAAACGACCATAGTAAATTCTTCCATCATCTTTGGTTTAATTAATCCATCTCTGGTTTTACTCATCACTGCTTCAAAGTTGACCTCTAGGAACGCTTAACAGTAATCATGAGAGTAGGTTCACGAAGGGAGTCAAATTGGAATGTGTTTGTTCTTCCGCACGGTTGGCAGCCCAATTTGACCTTAGCTGCTTGGGCCAGCCAAGTCAAATCTAAAACTCTTCCTTTCTTAACAGGTTATCGTGCCTTCCTAATGAAGTCTATTGTCTAATAAAGACAAAGAAAAAATTGTTAGCGCAAGCAATGAAAGTGGGTTCACTCACAGCCAATAATCAGGCGTAACTCATAGAATGGCGGGGTCATTGTAGAGACTCGGTACTTCCCATCAGGTGGAAAAAAGCTTTATGTTGTCGAAGGTATGTATTGTAGAAGGAAGAAAAGTCGACCATGAATAGGCTTGAGGAGCAGCCCACTCATACAAGGACAAGGCGAATAACAAAGGTACCTCCATCTGGTAGTCGCATCCGCGAAGCATTGCAATAATACTCTCGAAATGCATCCTTAAACTAAAAATTGCATACTTAAGAAGGATGATATTATGTGCATGCCGTCCAAAGTATTCACTTTTCTCAAAAGAAGATGCGAAGCGAGCATATCCAATTTGGTCGACGAAAACATTATAAGAAGATATCCAAAATATGACCATCGCAACTGGGCGCAGCCCACGACATCAACCAATGGCTTGTGATGAAAAGTGATTACGTCAGAACTCCATGGCTAACTTTGACAGGGAAGGTACATTGATTTTTATCCAAAAGAAGTTTTAGATTAAACTTTAAGATGACAAAATTTTAGTATGTGACGCATTAAAGCTACTAGCCTTGATTCTTTTATCAAATCCTAAAAATTGCGCTTTTGTTGATGGACGTCTGGCTGTACGATCTCTTGTTTTATTCAACTCAGGCAAAAGTCGCAGATTCGAGCTTTCAGCACTTAACGAGATGCATAGGGTCTTTGGCAGATCATCTAATTCAGCCAAAGTGGCACCGCCAAATCTCACAGATGCTGCAGCTAACGTATTTGCTTAGCATTATTACGCATTCTTTCAGATTGATTCTCGCATAGAAACGCTTGATAAATCAATTTCCCTTAAGCGGGGTGAGATTGTGAAACTCCAATCGCAAATGCGAGGAATGCGTGAGGGACCCGCAAAGGCTTCTCTTAAAAGACAGGCTTTAACAAAACTAAAACAAATGAAGGTTTTGGAGGCTCAGCGGGAAACTCTATCGGGTCAAAGCTTCAATATGGGTCAGGCTAGCTTCGCTCTTCAAAGTGTAAAGGACACGCAGATGACTGTTAAGGCAATGAAGCAAGGAGTCAAGGAATTCAAGAAGGAAACGAAAAACCTGAAGTTGGATGATGTCGAGGTAATTGTTTTGTCGCCATTCACCCAAAAAGGGTTTCTGGAACTTAATTTTTCTGGTGTGCTCTTCTTAGGATCTTCAAGACGATCTTGCTGACATGCTTGAACTCAATGACGAGTTTGGAGAGGCGCTCGGTCGTTCAGTCATGCCAACTACTATCGACGAGTCAGAGCTGGATGCCGAGTTGGAGGCCCTTAGTTCTGAAGCCGATCTGGAGGGCTTTCTTAATGCTGACACTGCGCCCTCGGTTCCCAGTGCAGACGTTGGTTCCTCCATCTCTGTTCCAAGCGCCCCCAATGCCGCAGCTAGTGTAAGTTGTTTCTGCTAACTCGTAGTAATTGAAGTCACCGCGCGGCTCCGCGCTACTCTTTCTCTAGCCATCAGCCCAAACATTTGACCTAATTGTACACCAACAAATGTTCTGCCAGGGTTAGTAGCTCCACCTTGCCTGCGGTGAAGGAAGGCTGATGTTCTATACCCACCCGCCAGAGCTCACGAAATCACGGTGAGTCATAAGAGGACCACAACACACCCTTGATCGGTACATTCTCAATCCCTCACAGACACTGTGTGGGTGTCAGCGCGTAGTAATTCTTTTAATTTGGTTTCAGTGTCAACTTTGCCTCAGCTTTAAACAGTGCAACTAGCTCGTTCATTGTTCAACGTCGGCTTGCCAAATCTACCTGCGGCAGAGCCAGTTGTGCGTTCGATAAACCTAGGCAACAGTGACATACCTCTTGACATTTTGTAGGGCAACGTTCCACTGGATGAGTTTGGACTTCCCCAAATCTAGAACCCCTCCTTGACCTCCCCGACACTGATGACCAATTTTATACTTGGCATCGACTGATCTCTTTCTTTGTTAATCGCGAACGTCGCGTAAACAATATTTTCTTGCTATTTCCTGGAGTTTCAAGTCTAACAACCCAATGAACTGGTCGGTAGCCGCATGTAGATTCCCCTACCTGGGATTTAATGTTGGTTTAAACGTCTGGGCATAGGTCATCACCCCCTAGACCGTTCTGCACGAAACAATTTAAAGGCAGAGCTGCTCACTTTACTACCACTCATGCATTAACGCGACAGGTGATGAGATTCATCCCAGCTTACTAAACACCCCCAAGAATCACGGCGGGACTCGAGCGGCATAGTGTATTCACGAAGGGATTTGAAATATTTGTGGAGACTGATGACAAGCGTTACTCGGACTCATCGGTGTCGAAGCCCCAGTATCGCTTCATGGAGATGAAAAACGGTGTTTTACCGTCGCCCCAACGAAAGGGCTATAAGGGAGGGGATCAGTGATAGATGAAGCCATTACCCTTAGGTCGCGAGGAAACGGTCTAAAAAAGGGTTTGCCGAACTCAGCTTCCTTCTTTAGGCGCTTTGCTTTCGAGCGCTGCATAAAGCCGATTGACCACAAACAAGCTGGAAATACGGCGAAACTTACAACAGCCCAGAACGCCTTCTGTTCTGAAAGCAATGGATAGACACATCAGAGACTTACTGATACTTATTACTTCATGCTTATGGAATTGGAGACTATACGAGCGCCGTCCCTGAAGAACCAAGGTGCAAAGTCGATTCATTCCGTCTGGAACCACAGGCAAACATCTGAGCCGCCATCTGCATAGAGTTATAACAAATTTGCGCAATAGTTTTACCTTAACTGTACACTAGGAGAAAATTATGTCATAAAATTTTGGAGCGCTATAAAATTAATTATAAAGAATAAACTTAGCAGCATCTAACAATTAGGTGTAAACCTCGCAGTTAGGATTAATTTGAGTTTTCCATTGCAAATAAATTTCACTAGTGGTAGTTAATAACAAAAGATTCAAAATAATATGTGACTCCTGTTACATATAATGGCGCGCTTAATTTTGTATATGTAGGGGGGTGGGCGGGAATGGAATTCGGACACGGATCCAGTGCATGAGACGTGCGAATGTGCGTTACCAGGGTGACATCGGCCTTCGACCTCATCAATCCTTTCGCATTTCCTTTATTTCTGTAAACGATGTCTAATGAAGTTTCCCCAACTAAGCTTCTCCATAGGTTTAATGTTCAAGGCTTTGATGGTAGACAGGCGGCCTCTACTGTTCTCTTCGAATAGTCGCTTCGCTTACTATCGTAGCTTATAAGGAGTAGTTATTCTTGGAATATAATTATCACAAGACCGAATGCAGGACTCACTAACGTTTGCATGCCTGATGTTCAGTAATGTACTATTGTGAGATTTTAGAGTCATAAACTGAGAAATGTGCTCATGATATGCAAATTGAGCTTATCAGAAACGGCTTCCATTATTTAAATTGTAAGAACTGCAGTAGATTTATAAGGCATTGATTACGGGAAGAACGGGGATAGGAGTTAAGATGAACCGAATAGCTGATATCACCCGGGGACGGACTCCTCACAGTCCTCACGCACGGGATTCGCGTTCCATTTTTTTGGTTCCCGCCTCTTTCCCTTAAAGGCCAACTTAAATACCCTTGTATATATAACATAAATTATCGCTTGGGTTAAAAGTTTCTATAGATTATATATTAGTTGGATTTTGAACCCAACACATGCATTGTAGGATTTGTCTGCCTATCTCAGGTCCCTGAATTCTCGGACTTCAGGGGAGAGGTAGTGTAGGAAGCTTTATTAAGCATCATATACAGAAAGAAGTAAAATGAGGGGAGAAGTAATGGGACGCTGAGCCGATGTCACCCTAAGGATATCTCATTGCACTCATCGCTAACGGGGTTCATGTTCGGAGCACTTAATTGCCTCTCTCCTATGAAGGCAAACTAAACACGTTTGGGTATGTAATACTGAGCCCTTTTTCTTTCAATCACTGTCCTCGAAGCTGGCTGTTGGAGTTTCCTTATGTGGCTTCTCTTCTTCCACTAATGTAGAGGCCCTGTCTTCGTAACCTACCGTGGCGGGATTATTTATAGTTCTAACTTTCAAACATTTCTTAGCTGGTTGAAGGATCCCTTGTGTAGGAATGAATATGCATACCGAAGGAGAATCGGATGAGCTTGGTGTAAAGTTGCAACACTTCCCACCAAATGGAAGAAGGCAGTAAGTTAGGCTAGATATATGCATTCTAGAGGAGAAAAGTGGACTAATATCAAAGTAATCGTCAGATATCAGGTGGTCGCATGAACAAAGCATTGCACTCCGTCTTTTGCCTTTGTATGAACTGTCTGCCTACCCCAATGTCCTTGAGCCATAGACTTCAAGAGAGGGTTAGTTGCAGTAGGTTTATTAAGCATTGGTTACAGGAAGAAAGGGGATAGGAGTATAGATGAGCCGAATAGCTGATATGGCCCGGAGATGGATTCCTCACGGTCCTCACGCACGGGATTCACGTTCCAATTTGGTTCACCCCTCTTTCCTATAAAGACACACTTAAAAAGTCTAGTATGCATTACAGCCTTGATCAAAAGCCAGTTCTTTTTTCGAAAGAATGCAAGATAAACACTAAAGTGGCCATTAGTCATACGGGTGGCCGCATGAACGAAATTCTGTATGTGTGATTACCTGTATACTTGGCGATTACCTTGAGATTAATCTTTGTCTTGAGCGTGAGGGCTGGCCCACCAGCCAAGCGAAATTCAATCTCTTCCCCTTAACTTTGTCGCATATATTCAGACCCTCTATCAAGAGAAAATCGTAGTTCAACGCTGTTGTTATTTAAGCCATTTAGTAGGAATTTCCATTACGGCTAAGTATTAGCTGGAATTAGGTGTTTATAGAGTGATTTAAGATTTCAAATGTACCGCATCTGGTTACTTAATACGTAACTGCATTAAGAAGGGAACGATATGAGCAACCTCTTTTTCTGTTCAATAATGTATTATGTAGTTGTAATATATTCTAGCTTGTTTAAGTGGACTTTTATAGGTGAGAGGCGGAAAGCAATTGGAAACGTGGATCACGTGCGCGAAGTCGACGAGGAGTCTCCCTGCGATTGATATCTCCTATTCGCCGCATCTGTATCTTATTCCCCATCCTTCTTACAGCGATGCCTAATAAATCGTCTTCAACCAACTTCCTCTTAAAGTCAGAGAACCAGGGACCAGAGGGTAGACAGGCAGTAACTCCAGTAGTATGCATTTAAATTTTCCTCACAGGGACAAGGCGGTCATTCAACACAAACACTATACTGAAGGAGCACACTAATCCTTCCCAGCAGTAATAAGATACCTGCCTTGACCGTAATCACTTTTCCTTATCAGCTTGTACTTTATAACAGATGCCAAATAAGGCTTCCCAGAGAATCCCTTCGCTTTTGAAGACGAAAGTAAATGAGTCTGGGTTGAAGGTTAGGAAATTATTGTCAAAGTCCAAAATTTCATGATCGTACAGCTCATTATGCTTAGGGAGAAAAATTTATATTCAGAGGTTGAACCTGTTAATACTACGCTTATGTGTGTAATGCTTTGTTTATGTGACTATTGGACGTTTGGCAGTTACTTTATAATTTGTCTGGCCGTTGCACACGTGGGCTGGTTTTCGGTCCACGCTCAGGCTCCATTTGCCCTGTCGTCAACCTCACTTATGGCTTCTTCCACCCTATGGGAAGCCTCGTGGAGCTACACTGGGAGTACCTGATGTCTAGTGACCACCTCAAGGTTCAGTTGGCCCATGTATGCGTGAACTGGTCTTCGGGCCAAGCTCTGCCTTGATCCCTTTTCTCTCCCTAGAATACATTAGTTCACCTTCACGTACTGTCACCCTCTACCCAATAAAAAGCCCCGAAATGCTACGAAATTCGCCTTCAAAGTTCCAGTCTTCTCATTATTTACCTATCGGAATGCTGCAAATGCAAGTTCACCAATAGCAAACAACTCACCTTCCTGTTTTAAATGGCTAAAATTACATGATCTGTAAAGACATCCAGCCCACTGCTATTTCGGATTTTTCAATTTTTCAGGTCGTCACACTTCCTTAAATGTAGTTTTCGGCATTCCAAAAAGTAGCTTTGAAAACTTAAAATTCACCAATTAGGTGCTTCTAACGTGGCCTTGCGTCTACTCTCCGTGTGTGTTATGCCGAGGTCGGAGCCTCTCCCCCTCATTAGTTGCTGTGCTCAGAGCCCAGGCGGGTCTAGTATAAGAAGCATCGACGAACTCAATGCAGCAGTTAGAAACTCTATTGACCTTTTGGTATCTACCGGAATGTATACAGGAGTTGGCCAGGTTCAGAGTGCACTTTTTAGGGTGGGAAATACATTAAGTACTAACCTTTTGTAAAGGAACACCCGGATGCATTGTTGTTTATTCGCAACAATCGTTTACACCCTAACAATATTCCAGCAATCGTCGATCATCAACGGTTAATACAACATGTTAATGCTGTCGCCTGGGCTTACGCTGTCGTCAACCCAATAGTGACGCTGGAAGACTTGAATAAATTGTGGAAGGTTTGGATTTTTTGCACTTCACCTTGTTAGTCGGAGATTCGAGATCATATCAGAAGTCTGGGTCCTATATATAACCTCCCAGTTGCCTTGGAACTCTGTGATGTTTTTGAGTTCCATCAGTGCGTGAAGGATGCCTTTGTTCTCGACGATGAAATGAGTCTTTTTAGACCCTCGATGCAGGTTATTATGGATGAGCTCAATACTTGCATTTGCAGAAAGAGGCATCAAGCGCCAAACACCAACTTTCATTCTCTGTACAGGTGGTGGGAAGCCATTTTTACTCGGCACATGCTCAACTATTTTAATGATCCGTGCGTATCGAGTAATGAAGAAGCTTTCAACTCTTGTGATTTCCACTTTTCTCTGCTGGGTCCCTATGGAATCAGGATCAAAGGGTTTTCGAAATTGATTGAGGCAAATAAGTTCTTTCATGAAAATGCCGTTTACTATTAAAGGATTTAGTTGTCTTGATAGAGAGTAAAACGGCAGTTTTTTACATCCCCTTCTTTGATTCCGTGCTGACAACTTGTCTGTTTTTGAATTCTCATCGAAGGTGCTTTGATTCTAGTCAGTAATGAAGGCTTTGTCCTCAAGTAACCTTACGCGAGCCTCGAGAAATGCTGAGTTGATGATGGAACGTCGTGTAAAGGAGATTTACCAGAAGTTCGCTGACGATGTCTTAACCGACCATGCTGTTGGTAAGTAGTTGTTGTTATTAGCTTTATTTCATTTCGTTGTATTTTCTGGAGAATGTCTCACTTTAGTTTCTAAGTGCCCTAACATGGATATTGCTGATTTGGTATGTCAATATTTAGGAGTGTACTTCACCCTCAGTAAACAAGCATCTCGCGCTGGTTATTTGAGGCCTTGTTGGTTTGGTATAGCCAGTAATAAAGGCGTTTCTTTTACTTCTAAGCTGAAATACGACGTCAGAAGCCGAAGACTGCCCTTCGAAAGCTAGCACGCAACTGCAGAAATCTTCACAGGAATCTCGAGTCCTGGGCCGAAGAAAATAGTCTCACATGGCTCCCTCACTATCTAGATTCTCTTCATTCCCTCGCAGACTTTCTTGACGACTTTGCCAGGAAGGGTGTAAGCATCTCTAGATGGTCAAAGTTTCATCGATTTGGATGTATAAGCACTACAATATATCACTTGTTTCATGCCCTCTTGCAGCCACTCAGGTCAATTTTGCATCTGGTGCTGACGTATTGCGATTCTAAAGCCTTCAATCCCCGGGTAATGCCACCGAAACTGTATGAAGGTGTCGTTCGCAATGTAGACAGTGATGGTAAGGATATGCACTTAAATAATTTTTTAAAGTCTCGGTTCAATTCAGTTTTTTCATGATGTCAGTCTAAGGATCCATCAAGTATGCTTATGTTTTGTAAACGGATTTTCTAACCTTTTCCAACTAGCACCAGACCCTCCACTAATTGATTCGTTTGAGGAGGACAGGGTGGAGGTGAAGAAGGTTAGGTCACTGGTCGACATCGTAAATTCTTTCAACGACTTTTATGAGGCTTTTTCAAGCACAGTCGCCACTGAATCCGTGGGTCCACAAGTGCCTTGGCAAAGCTTGGCTGATCTTGAAAGGCAACTCAACGTTTGTTCTGGTAAAACTCTCCTTGCATGGCTTGCTGAAGCCTCCGCTGAGAGCTTTGACGGATCGAAACCGAAGGTAGAAGTCTTTATTGTTATTGTTTGAACTTGGTCAACTGTTAAAATACCAGTGGGAATTTCGTGGTCACTATTTAATTGTGTAATTTCAGTGTCTTTATATCGGTGGGCAATCAAAATCCACTCAACCTCAAGCGCAGCAATCAACTGAAGCAGTGTCTGTGATCTCAGACGACAAGATGGCGGAAGTTCCTCGCATCTGCGGTTTTCTTCGTCATCTAACTTACCTGACAGAGCGTTCCGGTGAGGTATCTGCATTTTAATTAAATTCTCTTTCCATTGTTTGTCGTTACTTCGTCTCTGATCCACGATTAATTTTTTGCTTATAGGCCGTGATGAGATTGGTGATGGAGTATCTGAGCATTCCAAGGTCTCCGAGTGCCTTGCAGTTGGTTCAGTGCATTCTCACTGATGCTTGTGTCTCCTCAGACAAATGTCGTTTCTTGGTTCAGTACGTATGCTTCACGCCCGTGACCCCAACATTTCCATGCAATAAATTGAAAATCTAATTACCCTTTCAAATATACTATTTGTTGTGCCTTAGAGGCAGGATGCAATCTCCAGCTAGTTAGGCATTCGTTGATATTGGTAAACGTTCTACAATGACTTAGGTTGTATTGAAAACGTAAGGACCCACTGTTATCATAGCCAGTACAAACACTGTCTACTTATCCATTCTCTGCATTGCGTTCATTTAATTTTCAGTTTTTATTAGGCTTCTTGAATACTCTCAATGTTGAGCTTTAAAATTAGGTACTCTGCCTTGTTTTATGTTTGTTCGCTGGTGAGAAGGGGGGATTTCTGCCCCGAGAAGCTTTTGCTAATGAAATTGCGATCCACACGTAGTCTAATGATGAAGAGTCGGGTTCAAAAAGTGCCACCTTTCCTGCATAGATGCTATTTGTGACCAAACTCACCTAATTCCAGTTACAAAATGCACCACTTTCGGCAAACACCGGGCTCGCTTTATTCGACGCTACCAAATGAAGTGGCGAAAATTCTAAGGGCCTCACTGATTTGGCTGAAAAGAATATAATTGAAATTGAACTTGTGTTAAACGTGCTTGCTCCTAATTCTTCTGACTGTTTTAACCCTTTGTTAGCCCTCAGGAGTGGAGCTTCTTGACTTCCCGAACGGAGAGCACACAAATGCCTCCGACATTGTTCACTCAACGTTCTGCTGTTTTGTGTTTACTCGCTTCGTGTCCGGTCCTCGAGGATCCTGATAAGTGGAGTCTTTGGTCATTCTGTCCCAATTCTCTCGCTTCATATTGGGGCCCTTTTGATGAATTCCTAAGTGACGTCACCGCTGACGCCGAAGGTACTTTGTTTTGCATCAGGACCTGGATCATTTAATGCTTTAGTATTTTAGTTAAACTAATTTGTCAATAGAGTGAACAGGGGATTTACTTATTTCATTTGATTGGCCTAGTCTGCGAGAAATACAATATGGCTGTGGTCAAAGTTGCTGGCTATGGATACGTTCGATTGAGTGTCAATGGGTCACTAGGTGATCTCGACGCCAACCTGTCAAAGTGTGCTTCGACTGTAAGCGCTGAGGTGGAATACATTGCATCTCGTGAACTCTGTGATCTGCTGATTGGGTCTACTCTCTGTGTTAATCATTTCATTTCCCCGACTGAGTGTATCAACGTTATCGGTGCTAAACTGAGATCAATTCCACGTAAGCCACTTCAAACTAATTGGTTTCATAAATGGAAGGTTGTTTGGTATGCATAGCTGTTTTTAATATCCTGATTTAAAATTATAGTTCAAGACGTGTGGAACCATCTCATACGCCGTATAATTCTTACAACACCCTTATCATTGCTCAGCGTCCTATTTTCCAAGGTATGGTTTCACCTAAATTAAAATATGAAACTTCGTATGAATCCCATAGTTAACCCAGAACCGGGTTTTGCATATTTAATCTTCCAAGGTTCTCCTTCCTGCACTTGCGGAAATTTTTGTCTTCCTGGAGAGGGGAGAAGGCCTTGAAGACCTCGTGAGGTCGGCAACGCAATCGTATGAGAAAGATCGTATCGTCACCGGCATCGGTGTCGTTGGTGGCCAGCTTGGGTGGTCTCACTGGATAGAGCTCTTCAAGGCACATCGTCTGCCGTCCGCTGAACATGTGGATTACGCACCGTCTTGCCAATTCACCGTGGGTTCCTTTTGCTGTTGAGACAAAAAATTGGGTCTATGTACGTTATATGGCTCTTTCGCGTTTTTAGAAAAGCCTCGTTCCCAGTTATCTGGAGCCTTCTCATAAAACTCCACTCCCATCTGTACAAATTTTATCAGCTGACGTAATGGAACCCTCTTTGCACGATGTAACAGAGTTCGATGCCCATTCCGCGGAAAGCTCCATAGCTGGTGAAGAAAGCACCGATTGTCGTGAATTCGTGGAGAATCTTCGAAGAACCGAATTCGGTCTGGGGGTTGAGTTAGACCCCAAGACTTCAAGTCTTCTTCGTGTAGGATATGGAGGTTTCTTGACTTAATTCAAAAATTTCTGGAGCGTACTGATCCCTGAATATGCAGCGATCATAGTTATTACCTGAATAAATCCGCATTGATAGTCGGAGTTTAAAATATCCCGAAGTCTTATCTATGACTTGTGCTATGTTTGTCGCTGAGATAAACGATTGAAGGTAACCTTGTGTATGGGGATTTACCACCGTTAAACATATTCCATTATAACTTACTATTGCAACGATTTTTCATACTTTAAGCGCTACTTAGTGGGCGGCACCAGTAGCCAAAGATGCCTATTCGGATAACTACAAGACCTCACATCCTGTGTGGGGAAGAATCGTGTAGTCAGTAACATTGGCATGCATGGTCCTTTCTCAGAGGCAGTTGGAAGCAGATTTGATGATCTCTTGATAGTTTCAATATTGACGGATTCTTACTATAACCATTGTAGCGCCTCGAGGGTCGTCTCTGCCGTAGTCTGGACCACCTCTCACGCGAGTTGTATGGTCAGCAGGGGCATTTTATCCTGGAGCTACTTCAGAACGCTGATGACAATCTTTACACGCCAAATGTCATACCGAGTGCGCACTTCATCCTCTCCCCTGACGCCCTCATGGTAGGTAACAATGAGGCCGTTGGCTTTTCTCCGGCTGATATCTCCGCTCTCTGCGATATTGGTCTGAGCACCAAGATTGGGCATCGCGAGGACAAGACTGGTTAGAAAATAACATTTTTTTCCCTATTTTAAAATCTGTTGTCGCTTGTCAGATTGTGGAATCCCATACGGTCAGAGTCAGTTTCGAGTTTCAAAGGGTTTTTCTCTTGATTGTGAAAGCAAATATTCTGTTGGTGTTGCCAATAGTTGCTGTAGTAACTCCCCCATTGCAAGAAGTGGGGAGCACACAGGATAGTTTTAATAAAATGCTTACACTAACTAAAAATGGCACTATCCATTTGCTATGCCAAACAAAAGTAGGACGACTTTTTACAGTTGTCACATGGACTTTTGAATGGAATGGATAGGGCTAGTTCTTGTATTCATTCATTTTTCTCACTAGGTTTCATACTCATCCTTTTGGACCGCTATCAGCTCCCTCTGGATAACTTCAAACCTAGCAGTTCTTTTCGTTCTCTTACTAAACCCCATAGCGAACAAATGTACAAACGTATAGTTACATTCAGTGTCGTTTTCGCTTGATTTGCTGACGTAAAAGCGTGCTTTCTGTCGCCTCGTGGAAGCAATGCGCACATAAATAATTTGCTCCTGTGTCATCTTTTCAATCATTTTATCGGGCAGATTTGCATGTTTGATCTTTCGTCCACCTTTCCAGTTCTGATAAGGATCATCATCGCCGCTTATCGATTTGAAGTCTCGGAAAAGTGAGTCCGAATCAGAGAGAGCGTTATCAGGTAAAGAACCGTTTAATCTATCGTTTCAGGCCGCAAGGGTATCGGTTTCAAGTCTGTCTTCGCGGTGTCTGACGCACCTGAGGTGCACTCCAACGGCTTTCATGTGCGCTTTTGTCGCAACCTAAAATCTGACGGCACTTTTACGTCCATCCTCGCACCTGAGTGGATTGCCTCCCCCTCTTGCGATTTGGAGAAGTGGAGGACTGTATTTAGGCTGCCTCTCCGTTCAGTCGCCCAGGATTCCTCAACTGTAGCAGAGTCTGTCTTGACATTCGCTCGTCGTCTTCTCACGCACCACCTCCTTCTTTTCCTTCGACGCATCGATTGCATTGTTTTCAAGACCTCGGCAAGTGGTTCCCTCCCTTCCTTCAGGTTTGAAAATCTGTCCTCTCCGGCTATTCTCTTTTTTTTATAGGATTTGCCCATTAACTTGGACCTCCAATTGGAAAGAAAGAGTAGACTAATTCTTGCACTTGATGGTCCTAGTCCCTCCTTCCTCAAGTTACTCACCATCACAGAAATGTGTAATGGACGTCAACAGTCTTCAAAGTGGCTTCTTCTTCGACATAGTGTCTCTGTTGCCATAGACAAATTGAAGCAACTTTTTCAAGACTCATCTGAAATCGAGGTATTTTCCGACATCACAGTTTTTTAAAGTTTACATATTTTTGTTGATGTATCGGTTTTGTTTCGAATAGAATATTCCACGTCACACTGACATCACAATAGCCATTCCCCTATCAAACGAAGTTCCACTCCCTACTTTTCCAGTCTACGCATTTCTTCCTGTTCGGAGCACTGAATTCCAATTTTTGCTTAATGGTAAATTCCTCTCTTTTAACCCTAGTATCCGGGCCGTAGTTGTGCGAATGCGTTCCCTTTCTTTTTGGGTTTTTTAGCCGATTTCGATTTGACTTCCTCGCGAGAGGATGTTGATGGAAGCAGTGTGTGGAATCAGTACCTGGTTAACCAAGTTCCTACTGTCTTTGAAAGCCTTATCAATTGCGTCATCAAGGTATGCGAATACTTAAAATTTGGTCCTTTTTTACCCACTCCTTTACTCCTTTAAACAGATGTCGACTTCGGACCTAATTCCACTATCGCAATGTGAGATTTTGGGTCGAATTCTTGAGTGCCTTCCGATAAAAAAATGCACAAGCGCCTCATCGATGGGAATATTTGCTTGTTTGGAAGAAAAGATTCGTAAGAAGCTGTCCAATATTCCCTGGTTCCCTGTCCTGAGTGATGTCAAATTTTCACTCCCCAACAAAGTTCTCCTTACTTCACCGAATTCGTCTCAGGTTAGTGCTTAATTTCGTTCATCTACCGGGAGTGTCGAATCGATAGCGCGTTCATGATAACTTTCTTCAGTCTCATATGAATGTATAATCAGGTCTACTTTACTCACTTTAACCCTAAACAATGGGCATTTACGTCGGTCCCAGAGTTCAGCCACTTGCCGTGGTTTAGGATTCCTGGGTTTAACCGCATTTGAAAGATGTTCTACGTGAGGTTGGGAAATTGAGATAGTTTTCGGTGTCAATGCCAGTCGTCAGTGGACGACTTGCCCATTTCGTCCAGTTGAGTGGCTTCAAAGGATGTCGGAATGCTTCTTTCAATTGATAGGTTCTCAGGAAATTTCAACCAATGTTACAAGCTAGGAATAAGTCCCTTTGCATTTCATACAGTTTTGTCCTCTAGAAGTTACCATTAAACATTGCCGTGAAGCAATTATATTCCATTCATGCCAGCAGAGTGATGCCTTTTTTTGCTAATTGTTCTTTATTTAGTACTGATGTTTTGGTTCGATGTGTCCGCTTCGGTTTATTGCCACTGGAATCTTGAAGCGTAACGTCTTTATTGTCCAACACTATTCACGTTTCACAGTTTCCAAGTGTCTACTGCCTAACTGCTTCTTCTGCGAAACTTGTGTCTGTGTAATAACATAACGCTGGTGTCTGAAGTTTTGATAATTCTACCTTCCTATATTATTAGACTCTTAATATAATTACGACCTCAAATGGATCACATTAATTCTGAACCCCAAACTTCGAGGACTAAAATAAATTAATTTTGTTTTTACTTCTCTCGTCCAGATCGATGACCCGGTGTCTCCGGAGAAGCATTTATTTCGTCTTCTGATTGACCGGCTGGGTATGTATGAGTTGGATAGGACATTTCTCGTACCACCACAAGCTGCCACTAACAACGAGGAGGTGGAGGTAAAGGCAACTATTTCTTTGGAGCGGCGCACGGAAAAACTTTTTTGTCTTGGGGCACGGAGCATTTCTGCTGATATCATTGTTGAACTGATTTCCACCTTGTCCACAGGTGAGAACACCACATCAATTCCAACTGCCATTTTAAACATTCAATTTTGAACTGCCCAAACTTTGCTAGCGTCGATGTTTGAGCTCGGATTTAGTTGAAAATTCTAAATGCTTTCGAAATGCGCAAAGTGCTTATGCATTTTTTCTAGTTCTACACTAAGCTCGATTCCCATGATTTTTTGCTCCAGGACGCATTTCTCGAAGCTAGCACTGGAATTCTACTTAGCTATTTTATGACAAAATGTTTCAGCAGGTCTTATAGCTGAATACCTGTTTTTGGGTAACCCTCGAACATTTAGATATCATTTGCTTTTTACTTGAGAGTAACTCGATCATTATGTGCTGCCATTAAAAGTGGTTACCTTCAGGACCTACATTTGCCTCTCTCATGTTTAAATCCACCCGTCATTAAATGTAACAATCTAGTCTTTAGTTGTCCCCTTCCTTCCTTCGTTCGGCAGAAGAACTAAGTCGACCAGGATTTCTCTACGCTCTGCTGACAAACATCGACTTTGATCTACATTCCTCCTCCCTCCAACAATACCGCTATACGCCTCTGACGGACCGCTCAGCTTGGCGAAGTCGATGTTTACGTAACCTCCGCAGTCTACGTATCTTTCCCCTCATCGATGGACGTCTGGTTAGCCTGAAGGAGATTGATGATGCTATGGCCAACTGTGACGGGTTGTTGAGGCACCGCAATGGTCTCATGATTCCTCCTAAACCGCCGTCTTCAGAGGAAGGTCGACTGACGAATTTCTATGGTGTGGCACTTTCTTTTTCTGCATTGCCAAACAATCTTGCTACTATTGTCGGTTATTCTCCCACTCCCGAAGCAGTGTGTTTTTTAGTTGACTATTTTAACGTTTTCCAGCGTTCAAAATTATTTTTCTATGGCAAAAGACATCCTCCATAGAGTTAAAATTGAAAATATTAGGCCTGTAAAAGGCAATTTGTATGTTACATTTGTTATTCTACCCACTTCAAAGCGCGTACCATTGAAAGCGGTTTTACTTTCTTTCCTTAAAGGTTTCGACACGCAGTAGGTGTTTCAGTTTGACGATATTCATTTTGGTTATGTCACTACTTTATTTCCTGAAAGGTCTTCACCTTCATAATGTCATTTTGTATGGGAAGCATTTACCTTCTTTTTCACTGATGGCTGCCTTCATTGCTATCGACTTGGTAATGGAAAGCAGCTTTGGCTCTTAGATTCGGTGCTTACTCCTGCTTCTGTTGTTAATATGTGCAGGTGACTACCTGCAACTGCTTGGTCGTCTTGGGCCATTACTTTCTCCCTCATCCATCTACCCTGCGGACTGCACTTCCATCGAACTACCAAGATTTTTGACAGCTTCGGAAAACGGATTAGGACTTATTGTGGCTCATTCATTCCTCGACGTCATCAATCATTGGATAGTCTCAAGACAACCCGACTTTGATCTACAGCGCACGCAGGAATCTGACTGGTTTATTGCGGCAGCACAACTGATTATCCTTGCTGACTACTTGGGCGAAGAGTTAAAATTTCGTTTACCAGTCGTATGTGAGACGGCGAAGTCATTGAAATTGTTTAATCCTAGTACAGATGTGGCCTTTCTGCCTCCCGCCCTTCTGAAACACTTCCCAGACGCCGATGAGTATGACATTATGTCGTTGTGTGCGGAAGCGTTGGGGAAGAAAGAGTTGGGTGAAGGGGAGGACGACTCTGTGTTGTTGGCATCTTCTAGGTACTTTACCTCATGTGGCTCGTCGCTGGGATTAAGCAATCCCAAAGCTTGTAACAAGTGGCGGAGTTTGCTTTTAAGTGCTGGTAAGTTCATCTTGTAGTTTCTGATCGCCTAAATGTACAAAGTTATAATATTTAACTAAGATGAGGATCTCCTTACCTCTAATTTTATATTAGGCCTTTCTACTATCCAAACGCTTCAACTTCGTAAATATCAACTGGATGGGGCTTCTACCCACCTTCCACTCCTCCCATCGACTCATACTTTGAAACTGTCTCCTGCTCTGATCAGTTTGGAGAGCCAAGGAAACATCACTATTGAGGATTGGACATGCCCAGGCCTCGAGAACCTCGTGCTGCCATTGATTGAGCGAGCAACTGAACAGTTCGGTGCCAACGAGTTGGTGAGGCTACTTTGCGGGAAAGTTGCAGAGCTACTGAGTCGAAATTGGAGCCAGTCTTTCGAGAGGTAAGCTGAAAACAAATATTAGAACCAACTTTTATGCCTTATTTTATTTGTTCATGATTACACTACAAATTTTGCGTTTTTCTTGAGTCTGTCGATATTACAATGGTTATATTGTCAACGTAGGGAAGAGTTTTGGCGATCACCACTGCTGATGGTGAGCATAATCTGCACGCTATCGGTGCGAATGCGGAATTTCAGGAGATAGACAAGTTTGCTCTGAAAAAGGGCTAGTAAATTTGATGCTATGGCATTGGCGATGTGATAACGAGATGCATTTCAATGCATGTCATTTTTTGATGAAGTTGGATTACAACACTTTGTGTGCACTGGGACATCTTTGCATTTATCTAACGGGCGGTCTACTGAAGCGTTTTTTTTAGCAATGCACACTTTTAAAGCAATATTTGGCTTCACGCGTGTTTCAATAATCTTCTTCTGTTTCACTCATTATTCTTGTGCTAGACTAGAAAATATTACCTCACTGAATTGATTCACTGTGTAATGGTCGCCTCTGGCAACTGATTCCCTTTAGGCTTCCATCGCGTGCGTTTGTTGTAAAGTAAGCCTTGCTAAAATTACTGTTGGGTGTTTACTATGCAGGTGGACCGCACTGAATATATTCTTTGGTCTCTTTCATTAGCTGCATGCTGGCCGTCGCCCATAAAGATAGCGGATGTAACAGAATGGGCGAGTATGAGCGCGTTGTCCTTGGAGCCTCCTCATGGTTGCAGGCACTGCGCACACGTAGATGGCTTGGCCTCACCTTCGCTATTGACGCCGACGATGGTAGCGAACATGTAACGCAGCTTGTCGCAGCGACGCAGAATCACCAATCTGCTATAGCAGCAGCCAATTTCGTATCCACACCCCCCATCTACGCGTCCACCATATTCTCGGAGAGAAAGAGTGCTACTGTTCCAATTCCTCTTTTTGCTCCACTTTGTCCCCTTTGGCAGTGCCTTCAGACTTCCGAAAAGCCTCTAGCACCCGGTCTGCTTGCTGCTCTCGGAGTGAAACAGGTCTTGGATGAGTTCACCTTTCAGGTGATTCAATTTTTCCACTCCATCTTCATTACTATTAAAGTATGCGTTGTTTGTTGTGATGCAAGTTGTTTGTGATTGAGATCGTAACGATTTTTCCCCATTCCATTCTTCAAGCAGCTTTAACAAATGTAAGGAAAATGGCATTCGAATTACGTAATTGCTTAGTAACTTGTCTTTTGCTCGCTCATTACTTACTCTTGCTGCTTTAAAGCATTTAGCTTTTTTATTGACTGATGGTCGCCCTTGTATTCGTTCTTTCGATTCCCACAACGTAATATTTGTTTTGGTATTACGAGGACTTCACTTAACACAATAGCGCCTCTCCGCTTCAGCACTTGATGGAACACCTCTCGAAGGACCCTTGCAATCCACCAAGCAGTCTGACCGTAGAAACCATTATCCAAGTCTATGTTCTGGCACTTCAAGTCGTTGGAGATGCACGTCCTGACGTACTGCATCGCATTTTCAGTTCTGCCCTCCTCGTTCCCTGTATCTCAGCTCACAGCACCTGCAAAAGGCGTAAGAAGCTCGTTGATGATGTGGACCTCGACCGAAAAGAGGAGGAATCGGCGGCTTATTGCTCTTTCTGTGTACCTCAAGTCAATAGTCAGTGTCGGAAGAGGCATTCAGCACGCACGCACCCCTATCACCTGGCTCCTGCGCACCGCACTTGTTGGGAAGAGCTGCGGCTGCCTCCTCTCGACTGTTTCGATGTCGTTTATGAAGTAAGAGCCGGTGTAGAAGCAGATGATGATTACGATGGTTATTCAAAAGTTCCGGTACCTTCAATGAACCCGACCTCGGCTTTTGCCCCACATTGGTCGTCTTTTGATCGAAGGGTACCACTATGTGACATCTATGGGCCTGAGTGGAAGAACTTCTTCTGCAAGATTCTAAGGGTAGGTGGTTTTTTTAATTACGGAGCCCCACAATACATTCGTCACCTTGTATGATAATTGTTGGAGTAAATTTTTAGTGCTAATTGATAAGTATTGCGTGTCCATTTGTTTTTTCCTAGAATTACTTTCATAACGCTGAGATCTGGTCTATAATTAGTCAGATTAGTGGATACACAATGTAGAGGCGAGTGCATAATAACATTACAATGAAATGACTCGCATCCCACGAACTTTTGTCAAACCAGGTGCCGCTGACATCCTCATTGGAGGAGGTACTCTCTCAGCGTCCGTTTCCACCCTCCGCTCCGCCAGACACGAACCCTAGCAAATGGCGCTCTGCTCAGGAGGCGTTTGGCCGTCGTCTCGCTGCCTGGTACAGCGTCATTAATCGGTGCTTTGTCGCACACTCCAGCACCACCTCTATCGCTACTGAGGAAGGTGATAGTTTTGTTGCGGCCATATATAACTTCCCTCTTCTTTATGATATGACTGGCACTTGGCGTGTTCCCAATCAAGTATTTAGCTCGGTGAGTTTTGACTTCTGCTGCCGTTCATTATTCTGGTTTAATTTCAAATTCCTTGATTTCGTATGCGTTTGGAGTTTGGATGGTCTCCTTAAATTTAGAGCGTGAGGATAACTGTGACACTGTTGGATTTAAACAAGTGCAAACACTTAACTTTTCTCTAGCATTCTTCGCTATATCCTCTTCAGGTGGTGTTTGATCAACAAACTGACTAGTTAGTTAATGTGGCTTGAATTTCTCGGTTTGAACCCGCGAGTTTTCAGTACTGGGATTTTAACTTTTCATTCCTTTGTTGGTCTTCCCATGTATTCAAATCCTTGGTTCCCTCTTCAATACCTCTGCGCGAAATTTGCAATGTACTCTGCTGTTTTTGTTCTCAAATTTGTCTTTTTTACTAGGGTGGCTTGACAATTACCACTTAAATTTTCGAGTTGCACCATTAAACTTTTCACTTTTAAAGAAACGATTAGTAAGCATTCTTTTTCATATGCAATACTTTTTTCCTCTTTCTCTTAATTTTCTGCATTTACTTTATCAGTGGCTTTTTTAATGCTCACCCATTTTTTTATTCCAAAGTCGACAAGCTCCACGGGCGCAGAACTGCTCTTTGCCTGGTCCGCAGCCGATTTGGCTTCCATGCTTCCGCGTAATTGTCTTCTTGGCCATAGTTTAGAGATCCTCAGAGATGCCACTGAGCACTCTACGTCCGGAAGCCAATCCGTGCCCATATCAAATTCACATTCATTCCTCCTCAACGTCTTACGTCTACCTGTAGGTACTTCTGTTGTCTTAATTTTTGGATTTAAATTTAGGAAGACTTTAATCATATGAAGGTGGTTTGACAAACTATATTGAAGGTTGCAGTTGAGAAACCCACTATTGGAACTAAAGAGAATACTTAGAAGACTTCTAATCACTCGGTTGTCGTGAATGGAAGCAGTAAATGGAGTAGATAAGGTTTTGGTTGTTCCCATCCTCACAAGCACTGAATATGAGAATTAAAAACTATCGAATCCTGTTAAAATTTTGTAATTGTTTTTTTTATAGTACTGCCACAGAACTTCTTGCATTAATACCGCCCCACATTTGTGCCTTACAATGTCGAAAGGCCCTTAAATGGGCATATTACCATTTCATACTTGATGTAACTAGTTTTCATTTTCTATTGAGTTGGGATATATTTTCAGTTGCCTCTACCGCTTTTACCTAGGTTTTAGAAAGGTCCGTGACAGAGAGTATAGGAATGTCTGAGTCGCAGTACATTCCTGGTGATGAGAGTAGTTTGCTTAGGTTTGCAGTTCCATCGCCAGTCCTCACCCGCCTGATGAATGATTTTCGTCTCCTCACCCTTACTTGGCTCTCGTCCGCCAATGCTCACCACCACTGCGCTGACGCTACCGCTGCTTTCATCACTACCGCTGCATCTTCGGACAGCATATTGGAAGCTTTTCTGGTATAGGCGTCAATTTCTACTCGTCTTCAATTTCCATAACTAATAGCTAAGAGGTTTTTTATTTGTAATTTGCCGATTTGAGGGTCATTTTTTTTTTATTATTCGATGACAACGTAACTTTTCTACTTGTAGCAGCCGAGTCATCTCTACAGATGCTTCACTGCACTTTTCTAGACATGACTCCACCATGACCGTATGGAGTGACCACGGCTGAGGGATTTCTACCGCCTAGTAATTTGCTTTAAAGTACCTGTTTGAAACGCTGCACGAGAGTCAGAAACAAGGGCCATGTATCAAATCTCTGTTGCAACAGTTAGCTATTCTACTTCCAAGGGTAATAACGTCCTCGTAGATGATAACTCTTTTGTCCGTCACAACTTTTAAGACCACATCCCAAGGATTCGATGGTTGCTTCCTATGATGGTCGGTCATTGCCAACAGAACATAATTTCATAAGTCATTTTCCTATGCTCATTTCTTTCTTCGACACCCCTTTTCGATCCATGTCAGTGTATTATTTTATATTCTTATGCAGATCGTCGAGATATTGTCCCGCTCTCTTTGTCGTCATGGTGTGTTACTCAAGACTGGGATAGCTAAGGGAGCGGTAGCTCAAAGGGCATAGAGAGACTACTACAAACTCACGGCAAAAGCTAATTACGTATACCTCTTCCTCCCTTAGTTGCCAAATTTGATGCTAAAGCTGACTCTCGACCGACAGAATGATATGCCATCGGATGCCGTAAAGGAGTGGGCTTTCTTCGACGTTGTCTGTCGCTTCTGGAAGGGCAAACTGTACGTGGACAAACGTTTTGAAGCCGATCTCACTATCACTGATGACAATAGCAGTACTGCTTCGCTCTTCCTTGGAGCTAACAATGCAGTGTATAACGAGGTATTGACGGAATTGGCCAGAGCTTCCTTCCCAACCAACCACAGTGCTCAGGTTTCTCTCCTGTGAGTGTCATTCAAAGTTTGTCTTGGAAAGCAACTTTCCTATACGCGTTGAAACTTAACAAAGTTCGACGTGAAGCGAGAGTACTTTGGCTTATTTGTCAACTTCTGAGTCTGAGCTTGTAAAATGGGAACTGAATCTCCTGGAAAAAGAATGCTTCCAGTATCCATTTCACACAAAACAGGCATCAGAAATTCGAGGCTTAAAATATCAACTTCGCGACTCCGTAACTTGAAATCTGCTTTCTAGTGCTGTGGGTTGTCATTGCCATTTGTGAACTCGTCTTAAAACGCTGAAAAGGCCCCACTTTAATTCACTGTTACCTGTCTAGGCAACCTGGCTTGACGTTGCTTATAATAACCCAAAATTTGGACCATGCCTTTTGTCACCCTTCCTTTCGAAAACAGTCGTCTTGAACTAATTTGAGCTTAATAGTAAGACATTGACTCTCGCTACCTGATGTGCCTGATGACCGCCCTAAGGAGTTAGACACGCTTTTAAGGCCATCAAGTTCTCTCTTCCACTTTCCTCCCTCCCTTTCAGACAATTTGCGAAAGGTCTTCTAAATCTGAGGACCTCTCTGTTGTCGTCCTCGTTGCCAAGGGAGGAAGTAACACGTCAACTGCGTACCTATTTTCTCTCCCATTGCATACCTCGTGGCAGTCGCCACCTTGTCGATCTCCTCCGGTGTATCGTGCCGGATGCATCGACTCCGATCCCCCCCACTACACCTTCCACTCTCTTTGAATCCGCGAAATCTGTTGCCATAGGGCATATGAGTTTGAGATCATCATCTCAAAATCGACAGGTGCATGCGAGTGTTGGTTGTTCAACGCGCTTCCAGACTCCCATTTTCGAAGCCCTTGGTGAGTGGTGGTGCTAGCACTCTCTAATGGTCGTGGCTCTAGGTCGAGGATTTGTGCGCGACAGCCGTGGATCACTGGGGGCCATGGGAAATATTTGATATTTTACAAATAGGTTTAAAATATGATGATATGGAAGTTCCGTAACATCCTTAATGACGTTAGAGTCGTGTAGACAGATCTTCCACATGGTATTTCGGTTTCCTGTGCCAATACGGATCATGCCTCTCTTCGGTCAAATTTTCGGTATAATAACTTATGGATCTGTAAATGTGTAGTTGCCATAATCTCCGTTTTACTTTATAAGTGTGGGATCAACATATTGATGCTACTGTTTCTTTTTAAGTATTTGTTTAGTGCTCGGCGTATTTGATGACTCAGTGAGAATGGTTTAACTACTAAAGTTATGGTCAAAACTATACTCATTCAATTTATTCACAGCTCTGGAAAGTGATAGTGGCTCTAGTGTGTCAACACCATCCATCCCTTCATTGCGCTCAAGCTTATTCGGGTGCAGTCTACTCAGGAGTTCCGCGAGCTTGGACTCCATTCTCCCCTATTCCGCTCACGTCTCCTCGTCTAAAATGGACATTGGACGAATGGGGGAGCAGGCAGTTTACGAGATTTACTTGGATCGAATGAAGAGAAACCATGATTTCGATTTCCCATCTGGACATTCTCTTCTTGGCTTGGGTCGCCTGGTCGAGGTGCGATGGGTCAACGGCGACGGAGAGTCGAGGCTTCCTTATGACCTCATAGTCTTCCTTGAAGGTACATTGTTTGTATCTACCTCTCTATTACTTGGTGATTTACTCCACCCTCTATTTTAGTTCATGGATCTATGCCTACAGCAAGAATAGAGCTGAATGCTGAAGTGAGAGATAATTTGATCCGAAGATCTACAACTTCACCGGACCTCCTTCTGGTTGGTCCAATCTATGTGGAGGTTAAGTCGACGGGAATGGTGGAGGAGGAGGGTGAAGGCAATGAGAGACCTGAACTTTTCGAAATCTCTCTCGCTGAGGCAGCATTTGCACGCACTTCAGGCTGGCGCTATCACCTCGTACGGGTGCGATGGTCTCGTAGTGCGTCTAGCAGCACTCGACTTCCGTTGGAACCGCGGCTTGTTCATATCCCCAATCTATCTGGGGCTCTTACTGAAGATCCGGCGAATCACCAACTCTATATTGGATTAAGGCATTGATAAAATCAAAGTCCCCCTCCCCACCCGCCAGCGCGCGTGGTGACTGCTCAATCATGAAACTAGGTGCCTTTACTAACGTGAGATTATTACTTTTTACATGTCTTCTCTCTTATGGAGGAATAACGCGAGGGTAAGGGTGATTTGCAGCTATGTCTAGTTTGTCAAGATTAAAGGTAGTGGTTCCAGATTTGGTGTAATGCTGTCAATGTTGAAGAATGAAGGGAAGTCAGGAGGTATGGAAGGAATTGAGTGATTCAATTGAAGTTGAGAATTAAGCTGGGTACAGCAGCGCATAGTCATGTCAATGTAGGTCCCTCTTGACGTCTGGCCAAGACCCAATCATCACCTCTTAGAGTACAAGCGGTCACCTCAAATTAGTATCCTCGTCCACGTGGCGGGAAGTCTTAGAGGTCTAAAAGTGTTGGAATAAAGAGCAAGTTCATTTATTTTTCGATGGCGTCCGTTCTATTACCCACAGTTTGTCATATGAACCTACATTTCAGAAAAGCACATGCTTCGCGCGGGAGGTATGCCAATAGACGGACAAAGGACGTTATTAAAAAAATCGTATGAGCAGTGTGCCAGACAAGTCCATCAATTACTTTAAATTTGGATTGCTTTTAGCTCAAGGGCTAAGCTACAACCCAATCAAGTGGCAAATCATGTGTTCAGTATAGCTAAAAGCGGTCTTATACAAGAAAGAAGGCTAAAAACATGGCAATAAGAGAAAAAAATATGCGCAAAAAATTTAACATAAGTCTTAGCCCAAGCAAACAATAAGCTCAAAAAATTGCAAATTGAAAAAGGTGTTTTACTGTGCTGTAAGAAACCAGCTTTATATAAAAACGTCAAATAAATTGAGACGGACGAAAAGGTGCGTTGCTTTCAGCAAGGCATAGGAAAGCATACTTCCCTACTTATATCTCACAACAATATTAAAGTGCATTTTGTAGCTTTCACAACTCTTACGTCTGTTTGTCATTTTGTACTAGGGTTTACCGCAATGTCAACTGGGATTCGGTATCATTCATCGCATCACCGCGATCGATCTCGCTCTCCTTTCGGCGAAAGCCGCCGTTCAAGGCATCGACAGAGATCACTCTCACCGTTCGGAAATGAATTTAAGAGGCCAAGTGGTGATTACTATAACCAACACAGCCGTAGATATAAGCCATTCGAAATAGGATATCAGACACCCGAATTTTGGCAAAATCGCCGCCAAGCCAGAGAAGACGCAGGCGCATCAACAAATCGAAAGATATGGGGACCACCTCCTGAAGAACCCTACACAGATTCAGGGGAGGATGAATATTTTGAAATTACGCGCGAGGGTCCTCTACCACCGTCCACTCCCCCCCTTGATCAAAAAGTTGAGAAGGGAAAGAAAGGTGAGAACATGACTAAGAAGAGCAGAAAACATAAGCGCCATCACCATCATCGCCATCATCATGGGAAAGGAAAAAAGAAAAAGCATCATCATTCTAGTTCGAATTCCTCCTCGTCCAACACCTCCTCTTCCAGTGCTGATAGTGAGGAAGACGAGGCGAGATCATTTATACGTCAAATGAAAGCGAAAAAAGCTGAGCTTGAGAGGAGACGGCAAGAGGAGGAAGAGGCGACTGAGATCATTGGTCCGGTGCTGCCAGGAGCCAATGGCGCGGACTCGACTAATCAGCGAATCGACTACGGTAAGGCGCTCCTGCCCGGTGAGGGTGCTGCAATGGCGGCATACATTGCAGAGGGGAAGCGTATACCGCGTCGAGGGGAGATTGGTCTCACCTCAGAAGAGATTGAAAAGTTCGAACAAGTGGGCTACGTCATGTCGGGCAGTCGCCATCACCGCATGGAAGCGGTGCGATTGCGGAAGGAAAATCAGATCTACTCTGCGGACGAGAAGCGAGCTCTCGAGAGCTTCAACCACACCGAGAGGGCCAAACGGGAGGCCAAATTGCAGGCACAATTTAAGGCGCTTGTCAAAAAGAAACTGGAGGACAAGCAGAACGTGGGAATGTGAACATCTTTCCGTGGCTATGTATCTACGCAGTGACTTTTACAATCTTGCCCTCATCGCATCATTGCTTCCGACCCCTCCTCCTCCATTTGACTCATATCGTGGCAGAGCTTGGTCCAATAACGGTTGCGTAGGGAAAAGAGTGAGAGTGATGCTTAGCGTGTATTTGGTAGGGAAGGCTTAGGGCGGGTGGATGATGAGGCCACAGTGCTGGAGAAATGTGTGCATCTCGTCAAAAGAGTGAAAGAAGAAGGGGGTGGCACGTTGTATGGAGGGTCGAGTAATGACGCCACCAAAGCCTAGAAAGGCGTCGGCAGGAGGGCAGGCAGCGGCATCGGTGACCCCGTCACCCACCATCAGTACACCTGCCGTCTTTGACTCGCCACTCAGTTGGGACTTGATTGTTGCCACCACTTCCTTCTTCCCGTCCGAACGAGAGGTCGGCTGTTGTCGGTCGAAGTCCACTGCCACGCCTGTCAACATTCACAGTACTGTGGTGGTAGAATGTCACCTGCAATTGGACCGCCCTACGAGTGTCGTAGACTCCTGACCCCACCTGGCTAAGTTATTGACATTGCAGTCTTCTGGATGCCACCAATAAAACTACCTTCCTTATTTGCATGACTTATGCTAGCTCCTGAGGTTACGATGGTCTGAATTGACTAGGCTACACGACTTTGTAATGCTGAGATCAACTTCAAGTTATCGCGAGCTTCTTGGGACTTGGGGATGGGTGGGGGATTGCTGTGGTGTTGTTGCGATGCTACAGCGGTGGGTGCGGTGTTCAGATAGGCGGGTCAGGCTGGCACCCTGCCCTTGTGGGTGTTTGAGCGTCACCTCTGGTGCACGTTGCTTGGTTGAGGGACCAGGACAAGTGTGGAATGGGGTCATTGGGTGCCTTATGCACACGTATCACATGATTTAGCGTGCTATGACTACCCACGGGAATTAAGTCTTGTGCACAGGTTACTACTACTAGTAGAAACGTTCTTTTTGGAGGGATTTAGATTGATCAGATGCCATTGAGCAAGTCAGATCAACAGCACCAACCATTCACTCCATCCATGTCGCAATGCCTATGATTGGGTTGATCATGCCATCAATTTGTGGGAGTCAGTGGCAAAATGAGTCGCACACAATGGACTCGCCTTAATTGCACAGGCAGGCCCAATGGAGAGGCGCACCCAACAAATGTTGCACAAGACGCATGGAAGGAAAAAGATGGAAAAGGACAAGTGCAGGAGGCTGGCTCCCACAACACCAGCAGCTAGTGATCGTCAACTGCCACCAATGCTTACCGTCATCGTCGTAGATAAGTCGGTTTGAGAAGACGTGATCCTCGGGAACACACAGCTTTTTGGCCACACGGTCAACCAACTCCGAAATTCCGCCACTCACCAGATACACCTCCACATTGCTCGATCGCAGAGAAGCGATGAGCCGTCTGAAATGAGGAAAGTGTGCGAAGATTGTATGTCCCACTTAGCTTGCAGCACCCACAGCTTTGCTTTACGGACTGCCCTCAACTACAGCATGCTCTCCAACCAACACTAGGACAAATGCGTACAAATCAGTGTCATTCAATGCATAGGTCCGGTGCATTTGGCAAGCTGTCCAAAATAAGCCCAACACTCGTTCAGGATGCACAGAAAGATGCAAATAGAAAGCACTAAGAAGGGACATATGGTCGCATTAAAGGTGGGACTGTGATGCGTGCTAAGAGCACAACCAGACCACGGTGAACGCTCAGCATCAACCGCAGACTACCTACTCAACACCCGGAGTGAGTCGCAGAGGAGTGTCTTCCAGGAACCGTCTTATCAAATCCTTGGAAAGTCCCAATATTCTCAACCGTTGCTCCAATGCCTCTGTAACGTCCATTGTTCCATCCATGGCCTGTGTTGTTCTGAAACGGAAAGACCCCGAAGTTGAGCTATCAACGACTGCACCCAATGTCTGCTCCACCCCACAAAAGTCGAGTTCCCTGATTTTCGCGACAAAGCAAATACCTTCCACTGCAACTCACAGGGTCTTAAGCTGCAAGTTAGTAGGTGACAGTGGAATCAAAAGCGGGGATAATTGTCGAATGTTGTTAGATCGACCCAGCAAATCACCTTGAAGTGCACAAGGGGGGTGGCAAGGAATCAGTGGCAGGAGAAAGAAAAGTGTTGACGTACATTTGACTCACGATCTCTCCTTTGTTGCAATACGCTGCAAGCACATCAACGCCCTCGTCTAGGCATACTGTTGAATCGACGTCGAAGCATACAGCTTTAATTTGCGAAAAATCTGGACATGACCTGCTTGGGACATAAAAATTTTCAGATTAAAACCTGTGTTGCTAAGTTCCCCTCAAGCATTGTTCAACTAATGTTTTTTTTAAGTGACTTACCCTTAAACCCATTCATAATTAGTATGGAGTGACACTTGACACTCGCGAAGACCTTCCATGCACATACCATAGCATGCTATATTACTAAATTATTATTTTTTTTGAAAAGCTCTAAAGCGACATATACAGGGAATGAGCGCATACTTACAACTGTTAATTCCACTCAGTTGGGGTAAGAAATACTGCAACTCGTGAAATTTAAGATAACGAAGCTGCGAATTAATACAAATGACAATGCAACTAACGTAGTTGATCGTTAGATGAAACTATCTGCTAATATTGAATTATCCATACAGCTTGTACACGAAAACTCGATTAGAAAAAGCCAACTCGGACATGTCATCAGTAGCTTATAATACTCGCTTTGGTTCGTATGGGTGTAAGTTTAGTTCCATATATTGCGAGTGATCATAAAGCCCTATTTTCTTGGTTGCAGACACTTAGGTTACCGAATTGCCCTTGCCGCATGTGGATGTACTTTGGAACCACATCAAAACCCTGGTAGCCTCCCCTTTGCTAAATACATTAATCCCATCTACGTACCAAGACTTCTCTTGCCTATAAAATGCCTTGACCCCTCTTGCCTAAATTCAAATAATGCTGACAGCGCGCGACCAGATCCGCTACAAAACTGACCGTACCGTTATGCTGTACTTCGTCCGCCTAAGTCTCCACCAGTGAAGTAAAATGAAAAATTGAATTTTGAAATCTGGCAAGCATAACAGACTTCTTGCTTAAATGAAGCAACGTATCCCCATAGTGTGCTTTTATAAGAGCGAATATAAATGGGTGAAAATACCACACACCCTTTCAAAGCCATTATATTTTCCTACGATATATGCACATAGAGAACTTCGTCACCGCCCTACATATGCGACGAACAGCCGGATTTTGGAAGTGCCTAGTGGTGAGTCAGCGCACTTAAACCTTACAATGACAAGGACGCAATTGGTTATTTGAAAATTGAAGAAAAAAGTTCAAATTCCTTCAACTTAATGTTGCTTAATATAGGAAGTGTGTTTTGCCTACTTAGAAGTTTTTTGGCATTCTTTTTGTCATTGTCGTTAGTTCGATTATAATATTGCAATACTTTGCGCATGTGACTACCTGATGTCTGATGATGTATTTTGTATTTGTCCGGCCCTTGAACACGCGAATCGTAATTTGGGCCAAGTTAAGGCTCATTTCCCTTTTATTTTTTAGATGATATTCATTCTGTTCATGTCAATGCAGACTTCGTCCTGGTGGAATGTCTTGAGGCGTTGCAGACATGGTTTTTTCAGACTTTCCAATAGAAAATATTTAACGTACAATCTTCGCAGTATTTAATTTTTCTTCTAACAGAAAGCTATTAGGATTTAGCTTTTCTGGCTGTTATCACTGTGACTGCTGCAGCGTCTCAAAAGGGGAGGGGGGAAAAAAGGAGGATTTTTGCACGGCACTGCAATCAGCTTGCAGAGAGTAAAAACAAAGCCGCATAAATCTGTATGGCTGATACCAGTTGTAATATATACTAGTTTGTTTAATTGGACTTTATAGGAGAGAGGCGGAAACCGATTGAAAACGTGAATCACGTGCACGAAGACGGTGAGGTGTCTCCAGTTGATAACTCCTATTCGGCTCATCTGTACCCCAATCCCCATTCCTCCTGTAACAATTGCCAAATAAACCATCTGCAACCAACCCTCTCTTGAAGTCCGAGGTTCAAGGGCAGGCAGCTCTTACACCAGTAGTCAAACAAAATGCTGCAGTTTTATAGCGTCTTCCCTGCTGTCCATCCCTCCCCTTTTAATTTGCTCTTTATATATCCGATGCCTTCGAAAGGCTTTACTGGCCATTGCAAGTACATAGACTGGATAGTGCAAGAGAGAATGAAATGTACCTAAAACTCTCCTCGCCTTGAGGTTTCTATTACCTCTCAAACTTTATGTTGTGGAGGAATAAGAGTTTTCTCACTCAAACATGTGCACATAACTCTCAGTGCAGAATTTGTCGCATACAGCGGGAATCAGAAAAGAAGTCAAAGTTCATTCGGGTTCGCTTTCCAGTGCTGCCAATGTATCACCTCACGATTTTCTATTGGGTGTTAAAATGCATGATACTAGGACTGGATAGGGCTTACTGCAGACAGGAAGGGAGAAGATGGAGCTTTTGGCAGTGTAGTCATTCTAGTCTTCGTCACCAGCAACAAAATATTGCATCAGACTTACTGGTCTGGCGTAGCAGTGTTTGGTTTCTCCCATTGGACGGGTCATGATGGCCTCACCGAAGGTACGTTCCAGACGAACCGATCGCACGTCCGCCCGCTCTCTACTTTTGTTGCCGTGCTTCCACGCGGATTTCCTCAATTCATGGGAGCAATATGTCACTACCAAAGCACCTGTTGCAATACTTTCATTCTCGATCTTGACAACGGAATGCCCTATTTCTTTCCCATAAAAATCCTAAAGGGTCACGCCACTAAAATCCCATCAGTCACAGCCACTTGTTGATCATGCTTTGAAATAAAACACATTGAAGCAACTGCAAGGTCCACGGAGCCTTCAGCACTTTTTTTCATAGTTCGTGATGCGCTACGTATCTCAAAAGTCCCATGATACACACTTAAGCGTTCTACATGAAACGTTACCAACACTTGAGATCCATTTTAAATGACGTTAAACTACCCCATTGCGCGTTCTATCCATTGGCATAAAACATCTGAGCAGACTACCCAGCTACCCCACATACTTTACTTTTGGAACAAACTAAACTATCAGCCCTTATCTGCTGCCTATTGTGGGCTATGGCAAGCATAGTTCTGGACTTTGCATTTCCAAATGCGCCTTTATCCAGCAGTGTAGAAAAGTGGTTCAATTATCCCCAAAACGCAAATGCCTAATCGACTTTCCGTTTTCACCTGTATCGAGAACAGGTAAAACTAGTATTCACAAGCATAGCCCGATTCCCTTTTCACCTGTAGCAGGTTGACGGGACTAATGTGCCTAATGCAATGAATGACAACTGGGCACAGATGGGGGGCGACAGAGCAATAATGTTCTTTCCTCAGCCTTAGCGTTTTCGACTTCGATCGAACAGGACCTTCTTACGAATTATACAAAGTTTATTGCAGTTCACGAAGTTTCTTTGTTACCTCCTCCAAGTTGTCCGTGTTAGCAGAAACCTCACAGAAGGGCTGACCCCATATCTGCATAGAGCAGAGCTTTGAAAGTTTGCAATGTCATGATTAACTTAAAGCAGGCATCCCGGTGTAACAATAACGACATGCATAATCCACTTCGACGGGAAATGGGGCAAGTGGTAGTGGTAATTAACATATTCTCTCCCCTTTACCCCCACTTCTAGTGCTTTCAATAGGTAAATTGTTTCAAACAATTACGATTACGTTAGCTTCTCTGACTCGCCTTCATAAGACTGCCTTCGCACCTTTGCCTTTCGTGCTAGCAGCTCAGGAACGTCAGCAACTACTGGGCGAACAGTGCAAAGACCATTCTTTCCACTGCGGAGGTAAGCTTGAATGGAATCAACACGCAGCACGCCTACACACTAGCATGTCCTTGAATTTCTGAGACAACATTTGGTGAAATGCATCAAGAGAATCGTAAAGAGCAGTCCAATATTTGGCCCATCCGAACTGGCTTTTCTTAAGCAAGCACAAAATATGGTGCCAGGACCGAATAAGCATATGTGCGACGCTCAAGCAGCCTGAGAGACAAATTAGCATGCTTCCAGACGAACCTGAAGAAAGGAAAGAGAATTAAAACCATAACGAAGACTGTGAAATAATCAATCTCCTATTTTTAAGCTCAGAGTGCTTGTAATTTAAGCAAGCCGTTGACATTTAGGCAAGACATAAGACATTCTCTGCAGCCGAGGCCTAAGAATTACTTTCCAAACTCCTCTGATAACTCTCCAACAAGTACGTCACCTCTCCTACGGTTTAATCAGTGAAATGGATTCAATATAAACAATGCACATTTGCCACAAATAGCAGTGTTGAATGGAATTAAAACTAATGCTTTTTCCGGGACACTGCCATGCCAATGATAAGGGTAAGGTGGAGAAACGAATCATCACGAACAAAGCTGGCTCAGACGAGAACAGTGCCTCGTTGAGGTCGAAATTTAAGAGATCAGTAGGAAATTTTCGTGAAATAGCCATTAGGTAGGCTTCCGTTAAGTACCCACTGCTTGAGGAAAATGCAAAACAGCTCCATGCAGAAGGGAGATGCAGTCAAGAACATAGTGAATACCCTCAATGTCAAACAAGTAAAGGGGAAACAAGTAATCCTGGCATTAAAAGGGAACGATTCATTAACCCAAGCCAATGCAAATAACACGGATCAAACCGCAAATTTATATGAATTACATTTGTTTGTAGGTGTTCAAAGACCTGACCGTAAAGGAGAAGTGGAATTCCGACCCTCACCCACGAACACCCAGGACCTTAACTTTGCCTCAAGTTCACATTTAATCTACCGACTACCTGAAGTGGCATTCTTAGACGTTACTCGATTCAATAATTTGTTGCTGTTATTCGCTTCAAGTTTTACTGTCATCTAGTTTCAAGGAGATTTTAACTCCAAGCGCCCTTAGAGGAAGAACCTGCCTCGGTGCTAATCCACAACCTAGAGGGCTTTTAGTTCATTCAATCAAACGATGGCCCCATCAGACTTCACGTCCACGTGAGTGGGATGAATCAAAGAGAACTACAAACTCACGAAGCGTAGATGACCCATGAGTCGTGACACTGGTGAACAAAAGAACTGCTCCAGTTGAACACATACCAATCTGCCAAAATATGTGATGCGGGTGACCGCCGAGCATAGGACAACTCCACCCACCCATTGAATGGTATCGCACTTGAGGTTAGAGAAAAACGTCCAATTCCATTTGTACATTGCACCTCTCAAATTTTATAAACAACTCAAAATGAGTCTTACTGCCGTAACCTGACTCGCACACGCATACTCGAGAGCAAAAAAGACAATCCAATGTTTGCGCAAATGGAATGCTGAGAGATAATGAAGAATTAAACAGTCATTGTCACTTCCTGACGCTTAAATATGTGCATGAATGCGTGCACAAACGATAAATTCAAGAGAAGACAATACAAAAGAGAAGGAATGTGAAGCAAAGGGAGCACAAAGTCGGTTATGAAGTCAAATATCAATGGTACCCGGCACCTCAGGCACAGTATGAGCTTGCACTGGCGACTTTGGGGAGTCGCGGGATGGGAGGACCTGTCTCCGTACTTCCGCTACGCCCGCTGCTGTCGACGACGAAGAAGCGGAAGAGTGATGGCTCGTACTGGCAGCGGACCCTTGGTTCGATACCGATCCCGCAACGGCCGAGACTGGAGCCATAAACTTGGTTCGATGAATGCAAGTCTTCTGGTTGAAAGGCTTCACAGTGATGATAAGGTTGGAGCTGTTAGCAACCATCATATCAGTCACTTGGTCCAGTGTCTTGCCGTACACTTCAATGCCATTGACCTCAATAACTTCGTCTTTCACGGCCAAGAGACCAGTGGACTCAGCCAAACCGCCGGGCAGGAGACGAGAAATGAAAATTCCCGGGACGGGCTGTACTCCTGTTGGTGTGGCACGAATGCTAAATCCGTCACGAATGTAGAATCCCAGCGGCTTCGACCCAGTCCTGATAAGGTGCACTCTAACATCAAGTAAACTTAATCGTAAAAGCTGAGGAAAGTAGGCGAGCATATCTCAACACCCCACACAAAGAATGCAAATAGCAAACCCCGCTAGAGGAAAAAGACTAATTATGGCAGAAATAATGCATAAACGCGAAACGTATGTACTGCCATTATGTAAGGAGCCTTGAAACTACGACAAGCTAGGAAACTACAGAAAAGAATATAAGATGACCATTTCAAAAAACCTTGACAGTTATGAACTAAAATTGAGTGGACACTTATATCCAACTGGTAATACTACCATTAGTGACCGTACCTACCTTTTGTGTCGAAATCAACCCTGAATTATGAGGAGCACTGCTCAAACAAGACAATGACAGTATGTACAAAATACAAGAATGTAATAAGCCAACAAGAGTATATGAGATTTTGACAAGTTAAAAGGCTCACCTCCGCATGCATTCCGGAAGTGTGCCATCATCAATTATCGACGAAACCTTATGAAAGTCATCGCACAATATTATTGACTGATGCCCAGGTTTGATCTTCTCGGACCCAATCGACCTAACAATGTCTGCTGGCTTCTTTCGCAGGAAAACCGTTCCCGGTGACTTATAGCCCTTAATTTCGCCATAACTCTCGCCTAAGAACAGTGACGATCCCACAAAATGTTCTACCCTTGAGCTGTATCAAAAGTCTAAGAGGATCTGATGCAACTGCTAGAGCTCGTTCACAATTTTTATCGTTATTTATTGGAAGTAACGTATTTTCCTTCGGATCGACGTATTGCAGTATAAAATGAGCATTATATAGCCCGTGTGCTTTTTCTACGATCCTGTACAGGTCAGCGAATGTCGTAACAACCGAACGGTCCAAATGAAACCGCCGAAATTCAGCGTTATACTAGAGAATTTGTGAAAATGGCAGAGAACAAACCTTGCTCTTAACGGCAAGCACCGTCATTCTCGACGGGCGCTATTCTGGCAGTCGCTAAAACAAGGTACTTCACGAAATAAAAATTCCTAAACTCATTTTAAAATGTTAATTGGATGCATTCAGAGTAAATTTAAAAATTTTGTCTTGCTAGAATGCAATATATGATACTAGTGTGGTCATCCTTTTCTTTTCATTTAATGTAATCGGCAAAATTTGGTGCAGATACAAAAAAACTTAGATTCTGAACTCTTCTATGTCACAAGACACAACCTAATCCCTTGCTTCTGCTTTATAAAGCTTTCTTAAGCAACTCGTAAATCGTCCAGAGTCTTCCCATTTGGCAGAAGTTATTTGTGGTAATATGTTTGTCTCACCACCTGACCATCGTGTGGCTGCTAGAGCATTTGTCTTGCTCTTGTGTGTGTGGTATGATCTTTGGACCAGGCCGATTCCAAATCCAGTCGTCTTTGCCTCCTAAAATACGTGCATTCCTTCACCTACTTGGAGGTCTAGGCAGCTACAGCATTGGATAGAGCTAAATGAATGTGCTTAGAGAGAAAAGGGAATAGTTTTGGCTTTGGCTTGGACTTGCAATGGTGAAGTGGGTACTAAAACAACGGCTAGTCATTCCGATAGCTAATATAACCAAATCATCACAGCTCAATTGTTGCTTCATCTTTTGGTTTTGATCACACCAGTACCTATGCAGCTCGTTTGTCGTGTCCGAAAATGCCAGTAGTGAGTACTTCACTTTCGTATCTGTTCCGTGTCGTCTGTATGAAATCGTGCATTGTTGAGGTGAACGGTTATTGACCTATAGCGGTATTGTGCATTGAAGCCAAGACGATTTTAGGGTTTGATAATTCTCGCTATTTAAAATCGATTGTAATCTGAGAGTGGTAGTATTTGGTGTCCGGTCGTGGTGGGAGGAATCACTTGCAATTTTGTCCTTTGTCCACTTAATGGTTGATGGTGACTAAATTGTGCTTTTCGTAGTTTTACTCGACTATAGAGCATATAATCGTACTTATTCACTTGTGTCGTCAAAATTCAGTCGCTAGTTATATGTATTCTTGATCATTGCCGTGTTTTGCAAGAAGATAAAAGACAACAACATTTAATGTGGTCGGATTTACATTGTGCGTGTTTAATATCCGACAAAATTACAGGTTGTCCCTTCCATTTGTTGAATACGTTTTAGGTGTACGGGTGTTTCGCGCCTCAGATCTTTTGAGACTTCTTGCATATTTTGGAAGATATCAGATGCGCTGTTTCCAAATGCACCGATTAAAGAATTTCCTTTCTCCTCCCTTTGTATCTGATGGGTAACAACAAGCTCATGATGAGCATATCCGTTCTTTCCATCAGCAAATTGGTGAGCACGGGTCACTGTTTGAGCATGATGATGCGGACTCGGCAAATACATACCAAGCCCGCAATAACCGACCATTGCTAGCAGTTTTGCTCAGGACTTTAAGCACTCTGCCTTTGTCTACATGGGGAATACTTCACATTAAAGACCTCAGAGCCACTAAGGGCACTCCTGACGCCTCTGTTTAGCAATCAAACTGCTCAAAATCACTTCCTTCCCTATGGGCTTTACAGGAACCATCTGGGGATAATCGCTCCACTTGTTCTACCGCCGATTTTGAATGGGTTTGCCTAAAAATTACCACAAGCCTGCGGGGCAAAGCAATCATGTCCCCAAGCTTATGCTCTTTTCTGTGTTGGACCTTCAGATATTGTTGCTGCAGTTCCTTTTGCTGGCGTGCAATCAATCATTCAAAATCCTGCTTTGTTTTAACCAGGTGAGTGCTCGGTGGTTCGCCATCAGGCAGCGTATAGTGCCTATCTACATGGCAGGCAACATCCACCTCGCTTTGCGTTGTTTTTCTTTCTGTTACAGACGATTATATGGATCCTTATCAATTTGCCCTTTTGTGAAACCACCACCAACACCTACGTCCATCGCGTCTGTGTCTGGTAACCTCAACTTAAATGAAAGCAGTGGAAACCAAGTTGACCGATTTGGTGAGTCTTGGAAATCTTCTTGCAGTCGACACACATTTTAAGAAGCCTGTGGCGAAGTTGATAGTTTCACAACTCCATCTTGAATCGCATCTTTGATTAAATAGTAACTTTTGTAGCAGGGGATTGGGTGTGTGTCTGGATGGATCTAGCCTCGCCAATACGCTAAACGATGCTTTACATTCCAGTTCCTCGCCCATCTTGGCGATCATGCTTACGTATTCATTCAAAGCTAGTAAATCTTTTATCATGATGTCAGTAAAATGGGTCTTTTATGCACTCGGATCCGCCAAGTTGTTCAAAAGATCGCTAGACACACGTCATGTGGGTCCATTCTCGGTAGTGAAACATCTAGGTTAACTTCATTACCTTGCAGAGTGGAACAGGTTCTTTCATCCAGTTTGAGACAGATCTAATTTTACGTAACAAAACAGTACTCCTCATCATATGACATCCCAGCTCTGGAAACGGTAAATTCTTTCACTGTGGAGACTTCTAGCAGCGTTACCTCTTTTATCACCATCTCCCTTCTTTCTGCAGAACGTGTTTGTGCAGTTGTGTCAAAATTGATGACTTCAACTGAACACAAGCTCTTATAGTTCGGTTAGTATTTAAATAGCTGAGTAGAAGCCAGTTAGGCGTAAGAATAATGGGAAAATGGAAGGCACGTCAAATTCCAAGATCTAGTGTGGCAGAGTACTGCCCGAGGGTTTTAAATTTGATTATTGTTTAAAATTTGGTGATGGGAGTACTTTCGAAGGTCCTGACGATTCCACATTGAAAGCTTGACGAATTCGACTTTACACCTTAGAATGTCTTAGTTATGGCGGGCATTTCAATTGTGTATCTTAAACAAATGTTTACTTAATTACTGTCCTTTTTTGGGAGAGGAACTCAGAAGACACAAGTGGATAGATGTTAATGACTTCAGGTGTAGTTTTTGCAATCCTCGCAAGATTTTGGTATGAAAGGAAGCAATCTCGGATAGGAATTCGCTTCTTGTAGGTGGGTGAAGAAATGAGCTAAGATGTTGTGTCACTGGTTATTGCTGTCATGGCTGATGCCGGTGTTCGTGAGTTCTATAGCTAACCGCTACGACGGAAACGTGGAAGTGGGCATTAAATGTTAATCTTTACCTAAGAAGGTGTTCTGAATGCTGAATGGCTTCTGAATGGCTTCACTCCTCCAACTGAATCAGTTGAAACAAGTGGAAATTAGTAGGGAATTGAGAGAAAGGGAATACTGAGTCCTTCTAGGCTTCAAGAACTACCCAGTTCCATTCACTACAGTTTCACAATCTATGTCGGTATCTGCAACGTGCAAGCGTATTGCACAACAGTAAAGTGCATATCAAATTGCGAAAAGGCGTCGCGACGTCAGATTGGTCTAATATTAAAAGGGGACAATCCGCACGCATATTCTTCCACCTACTTTTATTGCTTCATCTTCTTGGTTCTACCGTTGCAGGGGATTGAGTCGTGATGATATTGAGGAGAATAGAAGATGTACAAGTCATAAACACGGTCATGGAAGAAAAATTTGTACAGTCTTAAGCCTGCTTTCTAAAATGCCACCACAACAAAAGGGACTTTGGAGCAATCAAGCAAGTTCCTACTTTTTTTAAAAAAATAACCCAAGAAAAATGATGTTTCATCACATTCAACCATAGACGAGTTTTACTGCATCTCCACTTGAGAGTGCTCCTATTTTTCCTGCTAGTGACGATGCGTAGATCAAGGGTGGAAACTAAATGTAATCCATCGTGAAGTTACCACCAATTGTGTGGTACAAACACAGAAATGGATGTTGAGCAGAACAAGCTCGAGTAGATCAAACTACTTCTGCCTAAAGAATTCGTTAATTAACGAGTTTTACTCTGATGCCGGTGTAAAGTACCTACGCCTCATTTGGTTCAATTTCTCCACATTGTTTGCCGGGTCCGTTCAGGTGCCGGACCTGGAAAATTACCAGCATGCGATGTCATGCTGAATGGGAGAAAAGAGCATCCGCTCGAAACACCGAGCGCTCAACAGTTTAGAGGAGGTACGAAACAGTCTTAAAAGCACTGAATCTAATGTGAATTTCATATACGGATTGAATGCCAACTTGTACTTCCATCAATTTTGGTACTGATAGTAGCCAAGTTAACAGCATTCGACCCTTCCACAGGTCAGCATTGCGCATACGATCCTTAGGAAATTACTCTCTCCTTCCTCCTACGCGATCACCAAAAAAAAATTAAAGCACCAAATAATAGGGCCTTAAGAATATCATTCAAACAGCGCAGTTCGTCAGCTACTTCATTTCAAAGCAGTACTTCCACGGAAATAAAGAAAACTCACCCAAAAACAATCTTACCCGCTCGGGTATGGCACTTCAGACTGTCCATTTGTTGTATGCCCCTTGGCGTACAAATGCAAAGTCACTCCATGTATATCGCCGCAGTACTTGCCCCTACAAGTGTCTCCTTGGTAAGTTGGGCACTTGGGCGTGACGGTTATTGCAATCCACAACTTCATCCCGCAAATAGGGTCACCCAAACACTCACAACATCAATCACTTCTAACGAGGAGACAGCAAACTAAACCACCCATAACGGACCGCCAAACACACACAATGAGACAAGCAAAGTGGCACTCACCATCCTCCGCCTCCAATCTCACAATCCTATTGGAACGACTTCAACAGCATCCATGCGACTAGCCACACTGTGCCTACCCCATCTACCACCTCCACCCCTCCAAACTGCATATTCTGTTACCTCCACACTGCTCACATGCAGCTGGACTGTTGCAGCTGCTCCTCCAAACACAGTGCCCTCCACCACGAACGTCGAGGACAATGCGCGACTTAACCAAACTAGACAGTAACCGCACTACCACACACCAAACCCAGTACCAACCTCCTAAATATGCCACAAGCTACCCACAGAGTACACAATCATAGATCACATTTTGCACAAAAAAATGCTACAAAGTCAATGCGTTGTGTTAAAAAAGAACACATTAAAAGAGGGAAAAGGAGCGGTTTCGAAGCATGCTCAAGAGTCCTCCAATCCAGCATCACGCATATACTGCATCACTTTCTCCTCAACATCACATCGCGCCGCCTTGTGTCCGCATGGAGTGGAGCGCTCACCTACAGACGAAGTCGACGGTGGTGGTCGGCGTTGGTGAGCCCGAAATTCGGCTGGCGGTGTCGCCTCCAACAAATTGTCCACAAAATTCATTAATCCCGAGAACATTGAACACACCTTAGGATGGAAAGCACATGTGCACTCGCATCATATTTGGAACGGAAGTTAAACGACTCACCCACAGACCATCCCATCAAGAACCACACTCAAGCACGAACGTCGTCAAACCTTCGTGCCTTCTTTCTTCGTCGTCCACTACACGCTTCACTTCTGTCTGGAGAAACGCGGTTTCAATTGCCGCAAACAAATGCCAACCACCTCGAAGGAGCCATGCGATAATCTCCACACGAACTGCGTGTACTCATTCTCACCGTATTCATTTGCCCACAGTCATTCAAGTTTCATTACATTAATAAACTCATCACTCCATCCACCAATACATTCAGAATCGATTAACCTTTCATAAACCTACGCTCTCGATCTGACACATCCGTTAATGCCTTCAAGAGGAGGCACCCCTGAGTAGCCCGCGCAAGTGCAATTCACGCTCAACTGCAATGTAGAAGATACTGTACCTCGCTGTAGGCAATGAAGTCGACTTCAGGTCGCATCTTCTTCACAAATGTGAGAAACCATCACAAGGGCAAGAGCAGGTTACAGACCGCGAGATCGCTTATTCTGATTATTCAAATTTGTACACAGTGTACAGGCCTCAGGTGCAATCCCGACAAATTGACTGCACTCACCTGTTCCAAAAATCCAGCCTCCACGCGACCGAGAAGACGAGGAAGCCAATAGGTGAGAACCAACGGTAGTCGTTTTTCCGGAGGCATACCAAAGAGTCGGCAGGCAATGTGGTGCGCCAAACACCCCGACGGAAACATTACTTGAGGTGGAAGCATCTCCATGCCACAATTACTACCACTTTCCTCGGGAACCAGCGCATCTATAAGCCAAACCAGATTCGTCAGATACAGGAGCACAGATTGAAGTTGGGCAATGGCGTGGAGAAAGCAGAACCGCAGAGGTTCTACTTCTCCTCTCGATCGACTGCACGACCTAAAATCACGCGCAATGGCGATACGCACTTCCGCAGCCCTATCTTCAGAGTGCTGTAGTAGTCGCATTTGTGTAGCCACCGCACATGCACAAACCGCCAGAGCAATGGGAGAAGAGGCGAGTTTGACCGACTCTGGACGTTGATTAAAACGGGCCCAGAGAAAGAGAACACAAGAAAGGCCGTGGAGCCAGGCAGGGATGATAGTTGGACATGGGGGAATACTGAGATGTTGTCGAAGGAATTCAAATCCGGTAGAGCCACCAAGTGAGACCCTCTCAAAACTTACTCTACACTTCTCCAAACTCGTCCGGCCAACGCGTCGATACTCATTGTAGAATAGGCGGTGAGAAGGACCATACACACCAGGCAAGCTCCGAACGTCTGTTAAGCAGGCGTCCAGAAGGAGTCCAACAAGTAGGCGGCGAATAGGAAGGGTACATAAATGGAAGGGTTCTCGACCTTGAATGTCTTCAACAACTGGGTTGCAAACGATTCCATACGCGTAGAGCGCGTCACATGGGTGTGTCGACATTCGCGCTCGACGGAAGTTCTGCACCAGTCTAGGAGACCAGGATGCAAGATAATCTGGACCACTGACGCCTTCAACCAGAACTTGTAGGGCTCTGACACCGTAACCCCCGCGAGTAGGGTATCGGAGAGTCGGCAGTATCTGATGCACCTGAGGAGGAGGAGGTGTTTCACCAAAGAGAAATTGTAAGTATGGAGAAAGCTGTTCCAGTGGAACGTGATAGGCTGCAAGACCCGCGTGCAAATAGTAAGCAGCCTCGGGCCTCTTCGATAGTGGAAAACTAGACAGGACTCGTTCCACAGGTTCAACGATATCATCACCAAATCCCGAGAGCCAATCCACGAGCCTCCTAAACTTAGTCGCATTTCTCGAAGCCACAGCTGAAGTTGTGGCAGCTTGGGCAGTAGGTCGCGCATAAGGATATTGGGGTGCAGATCCAGGAAGGTGAAGGTTGAAAAATCCCGGTGGGGTGTAGTCATTTCCACAAAGAGAGGCAAAAAGAGGTATTTGCACAGGGGCCAGTTTGTGAAAAATAGGTCCTTCGCGTCCTACAAACTGATGTGCCTCAATGTAGAAACCACCCTCGTAGGCACGTGGGGTATGAAAATCACAGAGGTCGGTAGGCACGAAGATGAGTCCACCATGGTCGGCCCAGTAAGGTGAGAAAATAAAAAAGTCGGAGTCGTTGGAGACTAACGGTGCATTGAGATAAATGGCTAGAGCAGCGGCCAGTTGGTCAGCCTCGAAGTTGGCAACAACTTGCAGCGCCCCAAGCCGGTCAAGAGCTAAATGGAACGTCAAGGCGGCAAGAGGAGGTTGTATCTCGACTCGAAATGCAGTCGAGTTACCGTCACTGCCTGCATTTCTTGTAGCTTCTTCTTGTAGGTGAGATAGAGTAATAAGACGATCCCCGCTCCGCCTAAGGACGGTAGTCAATTTTGTAACCTGAGGGGAGACAGACTATATTAAAAAGCCTGCATGCGAGTTAGGACAGACCAAAGTCAATGATGAAAAGCCACGTCTCCACTTTAATGCAATTCGACTCAATGTACGTACGCACGTCCACATTTAAGCAATGAAACGGGAGTCAAGGCATAGCACAGCAAAGCACACCCCTCACAAGGAGACCTACCTCGCGAATCCCATCGAACACAAAAATGGGCTCGAGATTGCACTTCCGGAGATTATCCAAAAATTGTTGAATTACGTTATCATATACCAAATATTCACCATTGTATTGCGTGGGAATAGGGGAGTCCAAGTAAAGCTTGTTGACAATATTATACCCATCAAAAACAATGTAGGAGTTATTTAGTCTTACTTCACGGAAGTTGGAATCATTACCTCGAACGTACGACCACAAACCCCGCACCCCCATTCCTCGCTTTTGGCTCTTCGTATCTGCGACCTCTGAATTACTAATTTAAACACAAGCAAGTCCGTCAGGAATTATTTTAACTTCTGCCGTAATAGCTTACAAAAATAAATCACTTGGTATCAGTTTACAGAATTTTTAGCAGCATTTGGCTGCACACATTTGCTGCGATATTATCAGGATTGCTGCTTCTGCAAGGTAGAATTCTCAAACTCGGTTCATAACACACTTGGCACCAAACTCGAAGTAACCCGCACACCTGAATTCTTAACTACCGTGACACCATGCGCGTGTAACACTTTTCCACGTGACCATATGACGTTCGGCAACCACTCCTGAGTGGTCCGACTCCTGCACACGTGGACTGGCCCACGAAGAACGCTCGGACCCCTTCTGCCAATCGTCTTCGGAGTACACGTATCAAACTCACCCATACCTCCTACCACTCTATGAGAAGCCTCGAGACGCTGCAGCGTGAACCGGAGGGCGACACGACCCACACCCCCCATTATCCCTTATCCCAACCCCACCGCAATAAATAAATGCGAACGACGCCGACACCAGCGCGCCCCATCAGAACTCACATCCAGACCTGTCATCAAGTTTCCCAAAATACTGTACGTGAAACAAAGCTGGACATAGTTCGACGCGAACATACGATGTGTGATAGATATTGCAGAATTTCGTACCCCACCACGTATGAGTAATGTAAGTATCAACAACATAGAGATATACATGACTGCCTCCAGAGAAAAACATTTTAGCCATGGGTTTGGTCATCCTCTACAAAGTCCAACGCCTCCTCCTTGGTTACACACTCAATATGCGAGACCTGCCGATAAGAGACAAGAAACCATAGTACGGATTCAGAGCATTGATAAAGGGATAAGAGAAGGCCCTAACAAACTTACCTTATTACGGAATTTTACACCATAATACTTTTCAGCTGACTCTAACAACTCCGGTCGGAAGGTAGTAGTAATGAATTGCGCATCTGATTTAAGGTCTCGTATCATATCAGCCACTGCAGCACGGTACTGGGCGTCCAACGCTGCATCAATTTCATCGAAGAGATAAAAGGGTGCAGGATCACACTTCTGGATGGCAAATATAAGAGTAAGCGCCACGAGAGACTTCTGCCCACCCGAGAGCTGGTTCATGTCCCTCATGTCCGCCGTCTCTCCCGTGAAAGAGACTCGAATCCCAACACCGGTGAACAACTCCACCTCCGGAATTGGCACTCCTGAAGCAGGTGACATGCGGCCTCCCTCGTTGTCGCTACCATCATCGTCCCCTTCCGCCGGCTTAAGGGACCGCAAAGGACATGAGGAAACACTTTGTAAAGCCATCCAGTGTTAGTGGAGCACTCTAGTTTTGACCTCACAAGGGCAGTCTACGCCAATGCCCCCTGGATGGCCATCCCTGTTGTAGACTAAGACCACCCTCCGAATTTTTTTGTGCGACGACACGGTCAGTAATAACAAAAAATGAAGTCAGGATGATTTCTAAGCCTTACAAAATACACTGAACACAAACTACTCTACCCACAACGAACGAACGATAAACGCGAATCTTTAAATGAACTTTAGAACACGGCTGCATGAAATTGAAAATATCTGCGTCAGAAATAAGACTCGTAGAGTTTCGAGACTTGCTTGAATCAAAGCAGAGATGTAAAAACAGTGATGAGAAGGTCATAGACAAAATTAACAGTACTTACCTTTTTGCCACGATGCATGACCAATTCTGCACGACCCTCAGGAACCAATCTCTTAAAGATGTCTTGGAAGTTCTTTGAGACCTATTGAAAGAGAATAGGGAATCATGTGCCGAGTTAAATATCCGTGTTCAAAATCCATAAACAACTAATGATGCAAGCAAAGATCCACGGGTGTTCTGTGGACAAAATGGCTATTCCTTTTTTTCTCCAAACAGCCACATTGTATGACAAAGGCCAGTGGCATTAAAAATCCAAAACCGACCTGTTTGAAAGTGAGAGTAATAGCTTCGTATTTCTGGTGGTCGAGAGCGTTCATGAGATCGATTATGGCCTGGTGAGCCTCGTCTAGCTCCTCTTTCCGTTTTAACAGCTTCTCCTTCTCCTCCGAATGGCTTACGAATTGGTCCAATGCCTTCTTATTAACATGACTGTATCGCTTCAATTCACGATTCGCCTTGTCCAACAGTTTGAACAACTGCATATGTAAATAGATGAGGGCTACACCAACAAAAAAGAACAGGAACAATGCGAATGGGGGACGAACCTGTTTAAGACTCTTATCCTGAAACTTATCGAAGGCATCAGCAGGGAGAGAGCCAAGGTCGCGAATCTTCTTCATGTTCTCCTCCTTCTTCTTGAAGAGTTGACTTTGTTTCGATTGCATCTTCTCCAGGCTCTGTTGATCATCTTGAATGCGTTCGGCATAATCCTTCTCCTCCATTCTCTTTGCCTCCAACTCCGCCTCCAGACGCCGCTGATCCTGCATCAGAGCTGCCAAGCGACTCTCCACTTCATCCACCGTTCGCTCCTCTGCCTCTATCCTATTATCCGCCTACAAATCATCGCACAAAGTTTCACCACGTCTTTACCATGGCGCAGGAGCCCAGTGCCACTAAAAAATGTACAAAATCTCTAACAGACAATTCTTAAGCTAAAACTATTAGGTGCTTTTCGTACATCATAAAAATAGAAGAGGGTAAGCGAAATGTAAAAAAGGCCCAGCCACAGGAAGGGTGAGCTCACTTCTTTTAGCTCCTCTTGTGCCTCTCGTAGACGTTCGGCGAGGTCCTGTTCGGATACTTCGGCAAGCTCAGCCTCGAGCTGCTCGCGTTTTCGGAAAAGGTTGTGCTCTAACTGAGTCTCCTTCTCTGTCTTTTCTGTCTCCAATTTCATGCGCTCTCTGAAAGGAGAAGTTTCCTTACAAATTGTCACAAGGCACTGTCTTTTAATTCCGAGGCAGAGAGATTGCAAAGGCCTCACTTGTATGCTTCTTTGGCTTCACGGGTCAGTGCTTGTATCTTGTCGTTCAATCGATCGACTTCTTTCTGCTCCTGAACAGACAGCTGACTAGGCAGCTCGGTCCCCAACTCGGCCTAGAGAAGAATGAAAAGAAGCTATCGTAGCCACTGTTCAAAATTGTATTGCGTCTTAATCATAACTGTCCAGCTGTGGCGATGCCATCTATACTACCGATCTTCCAGCCTATAGACTTGAATAGAGGAAATTCACCTTGTAAGATTCCATGGTATACTTCATTTGATCCAAATCATGTCGCAATGATGAGAGTTTCCACTCCTTCTGAGGTCTTGCTTCAGTCTTCGCGCGTAACTCCTCCTTCCACAAGTGGATGTCCTTCTTTAGCTTATCAAAGGTCATCCTGAAAGTATTATGTACATGAAAGCATTCCCATCATCTCAAACATTCACATTCAATAGCAGATGCGAAACATACTCCAGCCTGGATTGAACAGTCTCCTTGCGTTGAGCCTCATCAATGATACGATTTATCTGGGCGTCCACTTGCTCCTTCCTCTTAGCGTTGTTCTCCCTCACGTTCTCCGTCTCCTGAATTTCCATCTCCGTCTTCTGCTTCCGTCTTTGAAGCTCTAGTCGCGACATCCGGTTATCATAGTAACCTCCTGTAAGAGTGCCCTTTCTTGAAGCCTGATCACCTGCAAAGGTGAAGAAGCGGGAAATTTAGCCAAACATGGATAGTAATCATGGACCAAGTACAGTACCCTACCAAGATTACTGTAACACGACCTGTGTTAATAACTGTGATTGAGATTATTTACGGGGAGAAACGCCCTACAGCAAAACCCTTAACGATAATGAATTTGCGGTTCTTAAGTTCCTATCAAGATGAGAATTCAGAAGAAAAAAGGAAATAAGTAAAAGTGAATTACATTAACGTCATTATACTCTATCCATTCAGCATTGCTTCTTAATGTGCCTGCACGCATGCAATTCCCAGATGATGCCATATTCCAAATAAATAAGACTGGGGGGTGCCAGTTTCAGCCTTAAATACGCGCTGTAAGACCGTAACTATAAGTCTATATGTCTTTGGTCTTTAAACTTCCGATAGACCAGAAAAATCTGCCCTATAAATCCCTTCCAGAAACACTCGAACGCTAGCCTAGACTACGCCTATGGAAAATATTCGCCAAATACCACTTTTCTTATTACACCTCGCCATTAATGACTGTGATGTAAAAAAATTGACCAGAAATTATTGCTTCAAGAAATTCGAAAGCCACACTTGGAAAATAGTCACATAAAATTTTCAACAAAATATGATTGTGTACATCTTAACAACTATAAAGGCTGGACGCACCATCAAGAGTAATGCAATCAAAGTTCTGCCTGCGCGCAAGCTGAGTGGCCACCTCAAGGCTACTGCAAATGAGCGTCTTTCCAAAAATGTGCACCATGACGGGACGAAATTTGTCGTCAAACTTGAGTCGCGAGATCATGGGAATAGCGCCCTCAACCTCGGGGTAGTGGGACTCCTTCACGTACAGTTTGTTGATAGGCAGGAAGTGTACCTCACCAGGTAGATTGTGCTTGTTGATTTCATTAATGATCTTGATCACGTAACGATCCGACTGCACCACATGGTAGAAGAGGCGCGCGCCTGCTGTCACTTCCACACAGGTGTAGAAGTCCTCTGGGCACTCCAACAGCTCAATGAGAGTGCCATAGTAGCCCTGTACTATCTCACACTCCGGCCCGAATCGGTCTCTGAATATTTCTATTACCTAAACATAGTAGCACCAACATTTGCTACGCACTGCTCATAACGCAAAGCCAACACATCTCTACGACGGTCATTTGAAGCATCGCATCTGGTTTCAGCCTGCCACCTAGCAATTACAACTGCCGATATGCTAATCGTCCCCTTCGTAGTCTTCCAGATTGGATGTTTCTGAAGATGATTCTGATAGACCAAGATAAGTGCCACCGCCATTAGTACTAAATCCAAGGACCAATTACATCGGACGTTATTGTCTGAATACGCTATCTGGAGGCAAAACAGTGTGATCACTGACGTGCAAAGGTTCAAATTAATCAAACGACTTCTAAACACGAGTAATACAGTGACGACTATTTGTGCTAACTCAGTAGTAGTATTAATCTGGTTCCTCAACTTAGCTTTAAACAAGTATTATTTTGTATAGAATTTTTAAAGTGAGGAATAACGTTCAAAGGCTGAGAGCGCAATAAATACGAAACATTGTTAATCTTAAGTTTATCTGGTTTGCTTTAAAATAACATTAAAATCATAACATTGAGATACTTATATGACTCAAACCAAAAACATAAAAGCACAAATAAGGCCTTCTTGAGCAAATAAGCATGCATTGCAATTACCCACAAAGAGTATGAGACACAATGAGAAGACGCACTTTTCGGACAGAGTCAAGTCCATTGAGAATTACTTTCCCCGTAATGGATCGGAGGCTGTGTTCTGTGCGCGCAAGTTCATCACGCCAATTATTTAGTTCCTGTGCAATTCTTGTTTCCTCCCTATACACCGTTTGACGATCAGCCTGCGTCTCCTCCTTCTCCCTACGCAAACGACGTGAATCTTCACTCACCTATGCAGAATAAGGAAGAGACCTTACTACTTTAAAATCAGAAGAAACAAAGGAGGTTGACGCAGGATCATCTTACCGCATCAAGTTCGGTGCGAACGGTGTTCAAATTCTCTTCCGCTCCTTCTAAGTCCTTCTCTAGTTGAGCACGACGTTCATCATCCTTTTTTATTTCTTCCGTGAGCTTTGCGATTGTGTTCTCTTTATCCTTAATCGCCTTTGCCTGACTTTTCATTTGATTCTTTATCCATTCATCCCTTTGAACACGAGAACGGAACTGGTTAACGCGACCCTGTTTCGCAAACAATTCCTTCCTAGAAAGTGAGAAGCAGTAAAACTGAAGTCACTTAGGATTCAACTGATTATGTAGGGAGGCAGAACTGACCTGCGATGCTCCGCATCAGAAAGAGCGTTGGCTAAATCATCCTCTTTCTGCCGAGCAGCCTTATATTCGGGTTTCAACTCGGCAAGGCGCTGTTCAACCACCTCAATCTGAGCATTAACTCGGTTCAGTTCCTCTGCTGCACGCTCTCGTGCTGACTTACCACTGCGGAGGGTATTAGTATAGTCGCCACAAGTCAACTGCAGCTGCTCCCGACGCTGCAAAATTGCGCTAACTGAGTGTTGCACTTGCTCAGCTTCATCTTGCAGCTGTGCTTCCTTTAATCGCGTATCACGCAACTCGCGCTCCAAACGCTGGATAAAATGGGTCGAAAATAGAGGAAAGGAATACACATCAGTGTTGCGATGGATTGAAAGGGAGCACTCACCTCAATCTGGGAAGCGGTATCTTTGGCCGCACGACGTATTTCAGCAGTGCTCTCGCTGCTTTGTTCTCGGCGTGACTGAAGTTCTTCCAGTTTTCTGCGCGTCTCCTTTAGCTCTCGATCATAGATCGTGTACTCAAGAGCTCGACGATCGCGATCCCACCGCTGATACTCCTTTAACTCTTTTGTCTCGTTCTCCAAGGTTCCCAATCGCTCTTCGATGCTTTCTAGTAGCTTAGAAATCTGTTCGCGCTTTGCTTCTGAAAGTAGGAATGAACAACAAGTTCCATGCTTAATACTTCTACTATAGGACCATTGAGAAAAATTACCAGATTCACGGAAAATCAATTTGCTTTCTGCTTTCCTTTCGTCATACACTCGAGTTCCAGCCACTTCACGCAGAAGCTTTAGACGTTGACTATCAGGAGCCGTGGCAAGTTGTGTTATCTAAAACCACCGAAAAATCAAGAGATCGAAATCAAACCACTAGAGATACGGAAAACACATACTTTCCCTTGCTTGACAATATAATAGGGATTGCTGCGGGAAAATCCGGCACTTTCAAACATGTTCATCACCTCGGTTTTACTACAAATTTGTCAGTATACATCAGCAACCCACGTCACAATCTTTTTGTCAAGAAAAAACTGGTCCTTCTTGCTCCCGATGATGCGACGTAGAGAAACCTCATGCTTTTCCGACTTAAAAAATAACCATTAACAAGAAGATGTTACAGGAATCCGCCCATCACTGTTGTCAAAAATTATTTCGACGTACGCTGAAATAACCCTTGGTCCAGTGCCTTCGTGCAAAAAGTTTTGTCTCTCTTGATTGCTTAAGTGACTGTACTCGTCAGATAAAACGAACTGTATGGCTTGGAAGAAATTTGATTTCCCAGATCCGTTTCGACCAACTACAGGCATGAATACCTGAGCATTTAAACGTACCCACAATATTGTGATGGGGACTGAAATCTTCTGGGCATGTCTGATCACGATAGCTACGAAACCCCTGGATAATAACCCTTTTTATGTACATCCCACCAGAAGTACAAAAACGAATCCGCTCCGTCAAATGCGCTTTCCCACCGACTCGATAAAACAAAAGACCCATTCAGCACTATTGATTTAAAATTTACTTCGTAGTAATTAATTTACGGTACTTATCTCTCTGTTATTCTCTTGCGCTTTTATAATTACGTTTCGCTCAAACGTGCCAGGTTAAGTTATAATAAGCACCGCTTTAGCCCTAAAATATTGACTTTTGCAAATTAAAACTAATGCTTTTTAATTTTGTAGTTAGTTTTAACACATTTAACTATAACTTTAAGCGATTATGTTGTCTTATTATTATTATAATATATATATATATTATATATATATTTATACCCAATTGGCTTGTAGGTATTGCAATGTCCGGAGACTCCCCAGTTGGTAATAAAGGGAATTAGACGAGACTGATTGCCACGTCGAGACTGTACGAGGTAGAAGCAGGCATTTAGTTTGTATGAATTCATGTAGTATAGGAATTGAAGATAAGTTTAATCTCGAGGTTGCCCTGAGGGCAAACGATAAGCAAAGCATTGCTCTGAATACCTATATGCGGATAAAAAGCGCAGAAACGAGGCTATTGCCTGATCCCAAGATCAGATTTTGCGGCGAAAGCAAGTCGGCCACTATACTGATTCCCATTCATTTGGCTATTCAAGTATGCAAAGTATTAAAGTTGTAATTCCATGATGGGAGGCAGTGGGTGAAGCTGGATACATGTATTCCGAAGGAATCAGAGCAAATGGACCTGAGCATGGTTGGAAGGTCAGCCCACGTGTATAGGGGCCAGACAAATCCCAAAGTGACCACCGAACCTCAGGTAGTCACATGAACAAAGCATTACAATACGTGCTAGCCTTAGCAAGGCCATAAACTGAGACGTAGACAAGTGGGATCGGAATTTCGTAAAGCGCTACGATAGTAAGTTGACTACCTAATCTATTTACATTAGGTAATTCGTAATACCCATATGGGCCGTCATTCCCAAATTCGATCGATTCTCTGTGTTATCTTGCAGTTACATGTTTTTTTTAAACCACTTCCTTAATTTATCCCGTTGGTCTTGTGCCTCAAAACTTTTATGGAGGCACACATAGCTATGACGTCTAAGGGCCCTAAAGCTCATGACGCAGGAAGAATGCACTACCCATGGAAACCCAAAACCAACTCAGTTCAACGCAAAATACTCAACGGCTACATCGTAATTTCCTTTTATGCCCATCCTTAGGTAGTGACTGTGATTGCGAATGCGGCAAATCCATCTAAAACCCGTGTGAGCCAAAAAGGTACTTCACTAATTCCAAAATTTCAACTGACAGCTCTTCGGATCTACGGCACACAAAGTAAGGAGGGATTTCTCCAAAATCCTTCGCCAACTGATAATTGGATGTAGATTGATAATAATGTTGGTAAAGCATTCTTTTTCATCAGCAGAGGTAGATTAAATAATGAACCAATTTTAATGAAGTTATCTCCTTATGAACCTGCAGAAAAAATACAATAAATCTAGGAAAGAGAGTGAAAGGGCAAAGGGTTAGAAATAGCCGTTCTCTTAGAACAGACTCAGAAGCACATCCTATTGAGCTCTATGCATTTTGGTTGCAGAAAGGAAGCCGGAGTCAAAGAAAGGGTACTATTACACAAATTTTCAGTAATTTAGGGGACAGGAAAAAATTCTAGTATTATAATTAAAATACCTCTTAGGTTGTTCATTTATGTATGTATAGATAGGAATGAAGTATCGCTACAGCTAGATATGCTTTGTTTTACTTAGCCTAGAAGAAGAACCCAAGGGAGCGAAAGGGATAGAGGAGACGATAGGTTAGGGTGTCAAGTTCCGCCTAGAGCGCACTTTCGATGTTCAAACAGAGGTTGTAGAGAAGATAGTCAACCTCATCGTAGGTGCGCCGTGGGCGGCCGACAGCGGAAGTCTGGGTCAGAAGGGGCTGGCTGAGCGAAATAGCGGGAGTTGCAGCAGTGGTGAGAGAGCGACGTAGGCGCGGAGCCAACGGGGGTGGCGCGGGCTGCGCTTCTACTGCAGGTGGAGTCAGGTGGTGGCGACGATGGAAGTGGGGGTGAGGCAGGTACGCCACTGTCCCTCGTATAGGTACGCTCGATGGAGTTGCCGAGCCGTCACCTTAATGCAAAACATCGCACAGCCAGTATTTTACCGGCGCATCCTACTCAGTCCAATTAATTCTGCTAAAAGCTGGGTTACAGATGTATTTTAAGTGTCCTTACTTTTCGATGTTTGGACTTCTAAACAATTTTTTGTTCATACGAAATTGGATGCTTTTGTTCCCTGTCGTTTACTTTAATTACATAATTGAAAAATATATAACTATGGCGGCTACAGGTGAAATTACAATGAGCTGATACTTCGATTGGTCCCGTAGATCTGTCGGTTATCAAAAGAAGGTGTCCTCGACTGAGTTACGAACAGATAAAGGAAGTTGCCTTATTATACAATGGCTGCCTGGCTACTTCGACCCAGAACATCCGTTCTTTATTGAAGCAGGAATGATGACAAAGCGTACCTTCGAGGCGCAGTTCACGTGGGCCCACGCGCTGTTTGTCGCGTCGACGCGGCCGTTGTCGCGATATAACGGGATGGAATGCTTCTGGGAGTGTTGGTTGGTGATGAACGGGAACGATGTCGGAGGTGGCAATAGGAGCGCTCGGTAGTTCCTGTGACAGTGCTCCACTAAGCCCCTGGTGGTGGGAGTATTGATGAGAATGATGAATATGGCGGGCTAGACGATGAGGCGTTACGTCTCGTGGAAGGGAACGACCCTTGCCGCCACTGCTTGTCGTCTCAGAAGTTCGCAGATGCTGCCGCTGATGTGACCGCTGTGGAGGCGGTGCTGTGTGGTAATGGTGGAACTCATGTTGATGATGCAAATGGGAATGGTGAGCGCAAGGTGCAGCCTGTTGGCGGCGAAATGTTGTTCTCCTCGTCCGTTCGGCATGTTTTACCGCGCTGGATGCAGCTTCATGTGATTTTTCCTCGATGACGCTGCTCGGAAATCTAAATTTACAAAGCCTTGGATCAAAGTAGCTAGTGATTTACTATTCATTATACGTTGGCTTTTCATAACGTAGATCAGCGAGAATTGCGCATGCGTAAACCGGGCTGCGTTTCGTATACCCGCCCGCGTCTAAAATTATGCGACTTCCAAAAAAGCGTGTCATTACTGTTCACGCATCTGCCACTTCTCAAACCCGGAATCCTGCTTCTATACCCACTAAGTGCAGGTCAACTTCCTCCGAAAATGTTTGCAAATTCCGGACCGATTGATTGACTGAACAGACAGATAGGCGGGTAAATTGTTTCTACAAAAAAAGCTAATCAAACCTGAACTTTCCTCGTAAGACAGGAAGAGTATCCGTCGGTCAAACGCCTAGATGCTGATACATCCCACTTGTGAGCTGAATATTCACAAGAACAGACGTTAAGGCCGTAGGTTCGAGGCGTAATCCTTACCCTCAGACGAGGGCACTATCATTTCTGAGGTGTCAACATTAGGGAAATCAAGAATCGCGCTGCTGAGCTCCTCAGCGTTATTTGTCTACTTCTCTCACGGTCTTCTGCATATTCGAGTGTTAATGAGTGCAAATGTTTACACCTAAAGCACGGTACCTCGCCTCTCACCCAACCCCTCACTGCGACGCCCGCGTAGGTCATTGTTGGAGGAACGCGGTTAGTTAAACTTTTCCGATTTCCCACTAAGCAGTCTTTCCATTTTCAAACCTAGCATCTTCGAAAATGAAGTGAGACAAATCAGTCAGTCTAGACAATTACTGCAGGCTGGGATTTAAAATAAGTAAAATAATCAGAACCAAGATCAGGAAAAAAATACAATGCATTCCATTAGAAAAGACCCGTGTTAATTTGCATAACCACTTGAAGTGGGGAAGGCAACGCGCAAGTAACCTGAGCCCACGTTCCAGAAGATAGCAAAACCCTTTTGGCCGATTCCATTCAGGAACTCCATATGGCAATGTAGACGGAAATTAATTTCTGCCAGAGAAAAAGAACCCACTTTACGGGTTGAGTCAGCGACCGGATCGTTGGTATGAGCCGCAGCTGCCTTGAAGATTGGTGACGGCGATGATGGTGATGATGATGATGTGGCTGCTCCTGTTGCAGATGGTGGCTCAGCTCTTGGTCACTCGATTTCCTGATAGCCTGGCTCGTTCGTGGTAGTGTTGTCCGCTGCGGACGGTGGAGGTGCGGTTGTCTTTGTTGTTGAGGCTGCCGCGAGGTATGGACAACAGGTGAGGGAGTTGATGGTGCCTGGGTTGGCGGTGGTCTCTCCACAAGCAGAAGTCGCACGCGCTGTGAGCCACATCGCGTGCACTGCTTCAGCAGAGGCAGAATGGCGGTGAGGCCAGTGCCACTGCCTCCACCCTCCTCAGCCATAGTCTCGGCAGAGGGGTCAACAATGACTCGGTGAAGGATAAGGGGGCCGGATGGATGCGCTGTATCCGTTGTTTCCGCTGCGGATGACATCGTCTGTGGTGAGGGCAGGGAAGAGAGGCGCGTTTGTACTGAATGACTGCGCGTCTCTACCTGAAGTGGATCTGTGCCCCTCTCCAGAGTTTGTACTGGTGCCTCTGGTCCAGCCAGCCTCGCTTCTCTATTTGCACTAAAACCAACACCAACTGGATCACCGATTCCGTTGCCAAAATTTTTCTTTTGAATTCTCCTTACCTTACCATCGCTTGAATCCTTCGTTTTACCTTAAAGCAGTCTCTGGTTGTTAAATATAAACATTCCTGCATTCCAGTACCGACATCCCTCATCACCTATTAATCCTACACTATTAAGTATTCTGGATAAGATCAACCTGCGGAACAGGAGAACTCTTGAATTGGAGAAAAAATGTAGCCTAGCACAGTGATGCTTGACTGCCTTGGAGAGGACTAAGCTTGTCTTCATTGGAATTCTTCTACCATTCAGTGACACCGAAATCCCTCTTAAAATGGACTTTAAGTGCATATTTTGTGTTCATTGTAAAGTATTTGGTAAATCAAATTTCGGAGGGGACACGACGACTGGTTGAGCATGAAAGGAGCCAGCGTTGGTCGAGTTGTGTGTCGCCACGTTCTCCGTCGCTCGTTTGTTGATTAAAAGAAAGGAGACGATTTCAAGAACTTTTTGGCGCATATCCACATGTTGGCACACACTGCTGTCACGAATAGCATACAGGTGCGAAGAAGCAGTGCCAATTCGCCATTTTCCCCTGCCTTATTCATTGTGTCTAAGAAGGGTGTAAGCGAACTCTTCTACTACAGCGATTTTGTTTATGTTAGGCAACTCGTTTTTATGATGGTGGCTCATGAACATAAATTTTTTGAGTTTAATGACCACCCAACATTCAATTTGCACTGACAGAGTTTAGCCAAATAAAGGGAGGAAACTTGAAACTCAATGATATAAAGGTGCAGAGGTGCATGATCCGTTGCACCGTTGACGATAACGGAATGATGTTAACGCAATTACTGAGAGGTAGAATTTTGCGTCTCATAAACCAGAGCGCTAACCCATTCCATCTCGACTGCTCTACTAGAAAACTTTGGGGACACTACGATGCCCTAATCTTTCTTGGATGAAGTAGGCCATAAACAAGAACTTGAACTGACCATACGAGAGCCCTCTAGGAGATACGCGCATTGCCATTAGGATAAAGTGACCCAAAAAGAACATTTGGTAACTCGCAGCATGTCTCTTGAACTTCAGGACCTTTTATTGGTTCCCGTCACCTATGGAAGGAGAGGAACCCACCACCCTACTCCCTATCAGCATACTTGATGACTCCAGAAGCCCCATCAACCAAATGCATTTTGCTCTACTCGCACCATACGTGGATTTCGGAGAGTAACAAATTCCACTTCCTCACTACTCAAACACTCCACCCCATCTCTTTTTGCATCCTATGGGCAATTAAAGTCCATGTAACAAAGCTAGCAATAACAATGTGGACGGAGAGCTAAACAACCAACTGTCCCCTAACACTGAAATGAAACCGACTTCTATCAACAGACGCTTTGAGCCACAAGACGGCGGAGTACATCAAATCACTAACTCTTTTCCTCCATCACACGCCAGAAACCCCTTTTGCTGGCGCCAGATAATCAACCCACCTTTTATGATGTGGTAGTCAAACAGCAATCTGGAAACCAAAAGCGCGATATCATGAACACGTCTTTTGGCAATTCCTTCATTCCATGCAATTTTCCACTACTACCGCCAAATACGCACAACAGCAAGTAGAGAAAGTGGAAACAGTGTATGCTTGCATAAAAAAATTAGTTAGCACGCTATGTAGTGGTGTTGGAGCCCAGAAAAAGGGGTGAGTGAGGCGACGGATCAACGTTGTTCGAGGCACGGTTCACGTAGTTGTGGAATTGGTTGCGACGTTGCTAGGTAGGGCAGGCGGAACAACATGCAGGCGTTCCGAAGAGCATGCAGAAAAGGAAAAAAAATAAGAGGGGAACAACATCAATAGACGAATGAAATGAGTAAGCATAAGGGTAAATGTGATAAGTTTATCTACTCCAATGAATCATTTTGCGTGGTGAATACCACTTCGTGTTAAAGACGACAGCCTTCTGGGAGACAAAAGCCATTCCAATGCACTCATTGAATCAAAGCGGCAACAAACAATTGTAGAGAGAGAGAGAGAGAGTAAATAGCCACAAAACAGCGTGTTTCTACCTAAGCAAAACTGAATTAGTGCTGATGTGCCAGTTCCACTGACATCACTAGTTGTCTGAGTTCCTCTTCAAAACACTTCCCGCGAATTTCCGCCAACGAAATTTCAGCACGTAAATTTTATTGTATTTGATGTGATCATCAGCTTCTCAATTTAATCGCACATTTGGCTCCTCGTTTACCCAAAGCCTGCCGAGAGGCCACGTCAAAAAGTCATGCGTCACTATGCTCATCCATCTTCAGCATTATCTGAAGTAAGAAATCCGTCTTCGTAGCCACCAATAAATATCCACGACTTCTTGACCGAATGACTAGGTGGACGGCTATGCTTACCATTTTTGGCCAAATAACCTCCTCCCATCCAACATGCCAGCTATACATTGGTTAAACATCTTGGAGTAAGCAGTACCACGGGGATTGCCGCCGCAGCTATGGACTGCGGACGGAGTCACTACATGATGGGACTCTAACGCCCCACTGCTAAATGATTCAGTTGCCAAACGCTCCGCAAATACGGGTGACCGTGGGTTTGGCCTTTGCACTTTTCCCATAATACCACCGCATCTCTCACCAAAATGGCCTTCTGCATGCGTACAACCATGATCTCACAATGACACATCCCAGCTGTCATCTCCTTTTTAACTGTGGAGACAAAAGAGCATTTTGATGCAGAAGACTCTTCCATTAAAGAAGCTTTCAGAAGGCACTAAAATAAGGTGACTACACACTAAGCGTGGCCGTCACTTGAATCGGTACAGCCTCTTAACAGTTTGTCTAAAGGCATGCGATTCAACCAAAAGAGTGGGCAGACAGAAACTTCCTCGTGCAATGCGATCAAATATTTATTCGAGGACAGCGTGATGACGGTGTTTTGTCAGCAAGAGCAATTTAGATTTATTGTCCAGAGTGCAGTATTAAATCAGCGTGCAGCCCCCACCAAAAAAGCAGCCGATGATTTAAGATGAGAAACGCCCCAAAAATTACTAAAATTTGTTTCCAGTGTGATATTTAGAGATAAAAATGACCATTTCTGACCTTTGGACCAATCCTTTTACGCTTCGGCCAATTAAGGCACTGACATGCACTAACCACGACGCAGGCTGAAAGGAACATCTGCACACCTAAGTCTGGTTGAGTCAATTTCGCACAACTCAAATGTTCTTCTTTTCAGTAAATCTGGAAAGTATGGAACTTCCTGGATAAGAGATACCGAAGAGGATGTCGGAGACACCTACCCTACTATCATACTACCAGTGACAGGACATATTTGAAAGCAAGAAATGGGCGTCTAGAAGCTGAACGAAAACAACAAAAAGTAACGACATCAACTAAAACGTCACACAGGAACGATCCTCATATAAAGGTGGTACTAAACGTTTTGACCCGTTATCCTTTTTATGCGCACAACAAGTAAAGGAAATTTTGCTGGAATAAGCATTGAAAAGAGTTTTGCTGGATTTGCTGCTAAAGCAGCTAAGCGAATTAGGCTAAGTGAAGGCGCGCGAAACAACCGCCACCCACTGGAAGGGAAGAGAAGGTGGAGGATGCAGGAAGAAGGGAGGCGGCCAAAAGCACTGCCCAAAATAGACTACGAGTGTTCATGCTACAGTGTAGTCGACAAATCCTTCCCCAGTCCTGCCTGGGTAATACAATTAAACCAACCCAACACTATCCATTGTATGATGGATTGCATCTTTGGAGGACTATAATATAAACTGGACAGACGATAACAAGTGCAAGGCTCAAGAACAAAAGCATTATAGAATCAGAAAGCACCGATCGTTTTTTATCTTTCCAACATGTTAATGATCAGCTACTCATTGAAAAACAGTAATTTATACTTCACGCATCAGCTGTGCTTTGCTTCTGGTTCCGGCGTTCAGAAGGAGGACTAATCACCTCTTTTCCAAAGTAATGTGATCGAGTCTGCTTTACACTAGGAAATGAGCCAAACGGCAAACTCACCATATCCATTTAATAGGCTAAAAATGTACAGGTAAAGTGCCTACTGTTGTTTCATCCCGCCCCAAATTTTGGTTTAACATTAAATCAGACATGACTTCGCATAGTGTTGACCATTTTTTTTTCACGAAGAAATGAAGCACGTTATGCAAAAAACTCGTTTTCACAATCTGAGCGTGCGCGAGTCCTGGCCAAATAAAAAAAATCATGAATAGTTTTTTTCCCACACTGTTAGAAGGAAAGCTAATAAATTCTAAATTCCGGAAACATCATCGCCACTTCCAAAGTCTTGGTATTTTAAGAGAAAAGGCTGAAAAGAAGGATTACATAAACAATGATTTTTATTCATTTTGCAAAGACATCAGGCCACAACTCACCAAGTGGAAGGATGTTGGGGCCGACGACGCAAGGCCTCCACATCCTCCTCTTCCTCCTTCACCTGAGGTGGTGAAAGTGGAGTTACAGGCGGAGGTGGGACGAGGATGACGAGGCGTGGCGGCGGCCTCGGTCGCATTCGCGAAGGTCTTGCGGCACCATAGAGGCCGCGCGCGTAGATCTCCTCCAGTGCAGCGTCGGGCACAAGGTAGCGCACCGACTGACCACGTGCTAGGGCTCTTCGCACCACGGTAGCGCTTAATCCATTCTGACTCCACTCAGTCGCTAAGATCACGTTTTGCTAATGCAAAAAAAATGAAACAGCTAAGCCTTACAATCATTGTACACAACAAATTTTAGAATGGCTTGAAGCCACTCACCTATAGTATAAAGGGATCTCGTTGTGGCTGCAGAGGTAACGGAATGCAAATCTATCCAACCCACTTTTGCCATTAGCTTCTCGACTATGTACGTTCCAAAGGAAGTTAGCCTTAGATTCGTGTATTTCATTGAATCCAAACAGATTAACTGTGAAGGACATATACAAGAGGGTTACCAAACTCACAATAAACGAAGAACGATGGGATATTTAGCCGAAGCAAGTGTATGCCCCAAGTAGCTGAATGTAGTAAAAAAAACTGGCTGAAGTCGACAAAACTTTTGTTAACGCTAGTAAAACGAAAGGGATTTTTAATCGGTTAGAGTTTTGTTGTAAAAACGGCAGTTTATGGCCATTAAGTAAGGACATGAAAGCCTTTCCCATGTGTTCGAATAAATATTCCCACTAAAGGCGACTTCTTTACGGGATAGATCCAATGAAGGGTGCTGTTAGCCACTTAATAGTGTATCTAAAGTGAACTTCCTCATGCTTCATGACACTTAGCAATACCACTTTGTTCGCGACTAACCCCACAGCGAGTGAGAATAAAAAAAAGGAGGATCTGTGTTCTGAAACAAATTCATCACATTCACTGAGAAACCCGTGATGGTCAAAGCAGAGATTTAATGGGAAAAGGCAATGATTTGACCTATTTCTGACTCCATCGAAGATGGCACTCGGCCTCACACGTGCCTCTTCCAAACTATTTGGTCCCACAATGACCCCATGAACAAATATGACACAACCGAGGATTTGCTTTCTGTCAAACGTAGATGAGTATTTGCCATGGAAAGCAAGATACCAAATACAGCAAAGTCTAGCGGAAAATTATGCTCAAAGTGTATTGCTGCTAGATGCAAGAAATGTGGCCACACCTAGCTGACACATTTGGAGAAATTTTTGCGCCATCAAAATCCCCCACCTTTGGGAGGAGACCAGGACAATTAGGCTTTAAGCTACGCCTAAAACCTTCTTAAAGCTAAAGATCCATCAAATTGAGCATTTTCGTAACTTCCCATAACTCATTCCTGATAAAATCATATGGAGGAAGCAGTCACTTAGTGGGGACATTCTCCACCTCTTTAGAAAACTAAAATTAGCAGCAGCAAGTCAGAAAGATGTTATCACCTGCCTGACATCAGAGGAGGACAGCATAAAAAGCATAACTATAACCGCAGATTTTTTTCCTTCTCTATTGCGTGAACAATTGAGGCAAAAATGTTTTGGAGTAAGTTGAGATGTCTTGAATTTCTGGAAGTGTTAATAGTGAATGACTACTGTACCACATCAAGGATTATGTTCAAATTCCAAGTATCAGCAAAAACAATCACATTCTGTCGAAAAGCTCCATAAACAAAATTGAGAGGAAGCATTTTGGTGGGTGTAAAAAGGCGGTCGCTAGATAGCGAGACCGAACGCCCATTCGTTCTCTTGAAGTGTGTGCTTTGAAAGAGATCAAGCTCATGGACAAGTTAATTTTAACACTTGAATACGCAATCAATCGAGGGACATTGAGGAAACCGTAATCCTCCCAATCGCTTCCAGCTCACCTCTGCTTACTTTCAACCAGCACAACATGAAGCAGAGCAAGGAAGGAAAGATAAGGGGAAGGCTATAACAAATATGGATGAATCGAAGCAGAAACATAGAAGTTTTTTTCCCGTTACAAAGACACCGCACCTCCATAACTTGATTGATTTCAAATCTCCATATGCGTGTTTCATGAAATAGACGCATTAGAAACGATGTTTTCGTCTCCATTATGCGCAACAGAAAGGTTATGAGGACTGCGACAGACTCGGATGGAGGGAAACCCAGCTTGCATAATCCAAACGATAAGACCGAGATTAAGAGATAATTCAGTTTATTAGCCCCACTGAGAGGCACTTTACTAGCCAGCAGATCTAATATAGAGTAAATGCATCTCAATCAAGGGTGTAGACGCCTATTCGAGGTACCCCACGTCCCTGCCTGTGCGCCAACCATAATGTGTAACCAAACCTGCACTTCAGGAGACACTTCGAATGCAAGCTATTAGGCACAGTCCAATCGAAGGGAAAATGCGTGAAGTTAGATGCATAATCTACATGGACGTCATACGAGAGTAACAGCTGCAGCTGAAGAAGCAGTGAGCCAATGGAGCTTGATGAAAGTAGACATTTATTCTAGCCACGAGGAGGGAGGAATGAGAGAGGCTTTTACTTACATCGACAAAAGTCCTCGCTATAAATAGAATGCGGGTGTGAGGGAATGCAGAAGTGAGTCCCATTGGACTAACCTCATAGCGAGAGAGAAGGTCCATTTCGTAGAGAAGGCGAGCGGCGTTAGAACCGGGTCGACTTATGCAGACAATACCGTAATCGCGCACCAATGCAGTCATCTGAGAGAGCATTGTGAAGAAAACAACTCAGTGAAAGACAACACGATTGGAATTTCAAATCAAGGATACACTAGATGTCAGTAGCTCAAAACAAGATTGAATAAAAGTGAGATTGCAGGAAAAAACGACTACCCAAATCTACAAAAGACGTATTCTGCTTTGTTTATCAGTACAAGAAATGTTATCAGCACATCGCGTTCGTGAATCTACACAAGCAGCGTTAGCTTCCAACTGGAGAAGAGCACTTATACAGGGGTAAAAAGTCCTAATTTGCGGTGATTTGGAAATAAAGCTCAAAAGTGAATGAAGTAGAGCACGATTGAACTAAATCCCACTAATTTCAGTCTGGAGTGACGTGTGATTGTCCTGAGAAGAGCTTCAGAAGTTGATCAAGTTGATTAGAAAAACCCATACTTTTGATCAAAACTTTAGTCACTGTTTTTAAATCACTAACAAACCAAAACACTACGGAATGCGAAAAGATGAGGCTTCAGGGGAAAATCAGATTAACACCCACGTTGCCCATTCCAAAACAGAGTTTAAAAGCAAAAATTTCACACTCCATGCAGACCTTTTATCAATTTTTTTTTGCAAAGCAAGAGAACAACAAAAACCTCCATTTTTTCACCCTCCTGTAAAAGGCAAAAGCAGCGCCAAGGGAACCTAGAGAAGAGCGCAAATGAATTCGCTTAGGGTGATAGCTAAAGCTATAAAAAGTTTGTGCGGTTTCCGGTGTCCCGTCGAAGGGAGGATGTGCAATTTTTGGGCAATCGTAGAGTGCATCCAAAGATCTACAGGTCTGCATTAAAAGGTATGTTTGAAGCTGCGACAGGATATTAATGCACTATGCCACTCCACCCATCTTGCATTTGATGTTAATGGGATGAGCCTCATGTGACTTCACCTTGTGCGCTTTGTGCATCGAGTTTGCTTTAGTCCTAATCCTGCATCTTGGTAAGGCAATTAAACATGAAACGCCAGCCACAAACAGGTTTTAACATGGTGGTCTGATTAGGAGTGATTCAAAGATAAATGCGTCACGTTTAGGGAGACAGTCCATTCTTGATGACAGGGTCAGTACAGCCACCGACTAAAGAAACCAGAGATCGAGGTGTTGAGAAGGAGTTCGACGTGACCAACTGATGAGAAATAGTGGATCAATACATTGCCGATCATCGCATCACCCAAAAAAAACTGACACTCTTTCATGCATAAGTGGTGTGCTTCATGCTACTACGAGACCTCTGTTGAAAGCTCAGATTCTACCCACTTGATATCGAAACAATCAAGACACGCACGAGGAAAAAGAGATATCAAAACAACCAGCCTACAAATGCGCCTAAAATAGCAGAAAACGTTATTTCAAATAATTCCCAATGTTTCGAACATTGCACCCTTACTCCCTTCTGACGCACTGGGAGTGAATTTGACTGTGCATTTGGGCACTAAAAATTTGACATATGACTAAGGCGACTGAGTAACTCGAACTCGTACAAACTCTGACTCACCCTTTGGAAGCCCTCTCCAGCTCGAATTTAAACCCACGCCTACACGCCACCTCCGTTTTGACATGGCTGCGTCAAAATAATTGAAAATCTAATTCCAAGCCTTCCCCATGCATTACCGGATTGGTGATCTTAAAAGGATACAGGTTAAACGTGAGATCTTACGTTACAAAGCAGAAGTTAGACTCCTGTAAAGAAAGTGATGTTAAGCAGGTATCCAACGTTTCAGGACACAGCGATTCACGGCTAGATATGATGGAAAATGAAGGCAATGATATAGACTAACAGCAGTAAGTAGATTTCAGAAATCCGTCTTGTTGGGCGGAGACGGAGGCATTCGAGCTGTGCACAATCTCGACAATTAGTCTAACTAGATTCAAAAGCGCCAAACTCAAATAAAATAGCAAACTTTTGATATAGCATTCCTCCTGGTTAGACAACACATCAAAAAGAGGAAACAAAGGTAAAAAGGGTATCGGCAGAATGGGAATGGCAAGTTATAGCAAAAAAAAGCGCGAGTTATGTGCAACAGATCACTGCTCTCTCCATGGGCTCATGAGTAAATAGCCGATGAAGTCTGGTGGACAGATCGGAGAAATTTCGGATTCAATAGCTCAGCATAGATGGAAAAAGGACCAAAACGATTATGCATTTAGGAACACAGGTACAGATTCATTGAACGAGGTGCAGTTTGTACGCAGAGGCACGGTGAATGAAGGCAGTTGAAAGGGGAACAACCAATGGACACAAAAGAATGAAAGAAACTACACAATGCATCGTCTGAGGAACAATGTTAGACACCACAATAGAAGATCATGGTGAAAAAGATGAAAATTTCCTGCAGTAAGGGTAGTTTATTACTAGGCTTACGCAATACACTATCCGATCAGCCATAATTGCAACTATACTGCGACACATTGTTCATTTCGACCTCAATATGAGGGTCGTAACAAAGGCGTAGTTCCCGCTTTGGAAACACGCTAAATAAAAAATGGAACACCTATTAATAGGGACAAATTGTACAACTCCAGAATACGATGAGAAAAATATACTATTGAGCAGGTCATGCTAGTCTTTCAAAAAACGAGCTCTAAGGTGTCGACATCAATGAAGTGAATCTTCTAACACTTTTGGAAGGCGATAGTACGACTTATTTCAAGGAGCTATCTTAGTGTAATGGGTTTAAAAAAGTAATTTGAGCCCAACAGGGCGGCTAAAGTTGACTGTTGAAAATGACTGTCGTGGTTGACAAAAGCTAAGAATAAGTAATTTTCGCTATAAAGGCAAGATTGAGTGAAGATGCTGACTCAATTTTCTACGAAATATCCGCCTTAGTGGTGATCTGAAGCCATCTCCATGTCATTGCAATCCTCTTTACAGTACTACTTTCACACTGACACCCGTCAAAATGAGAAAGATCAGCTTGCTAAATGCTCTTAATCCAGTGCGCCTCTGGCTGATGGTATGATCAACAAACCCGAAGGAGGAAAAAGAAAGCATAGACTAACATCTTCCTCCGACCACAGATTGGGGGTGGCAAAAGACTCCAGGAGATCCGCGCCACAAACAAGTTTGACTCGGACCGGAGGTAGGACAGGGTTAGTAGAGGTGGACGCGAAAGGACGTCTTCGACCGCAGCAACATCGATTGCCAGGCTCTGCTTCTTCTGCGGCCTCTGCGTCACGGACGGCACGCAGATGCTCCGCCAGCCACGCATTTGTCGCTGAGCCCTTATGCACCATTTTCGTCGTCTCATCATCCTCTCCCTGCGAACCTGAGGTGCATTTGATAATGTGCTATGCTTCCGAACATTCACACGGTTTCAATCTTGTCGGCTACACCCCCATTTACTCCTCTATTCATCAATTTAAAATGTTTTTCGAACGCAAATGCCTATAAGATAGTGAATGATAGTGAATAAGAGGTTGTCCAAAGAATTAGAACATTAGTTAGTGATACTAGTGAAAATCTGGTCCTCTGCCTTGCTCCCTAGGGACATAACGCATTTCAGTGTCAACTATAATGAAATTCATCATTGTTGAATAGATAAAGCAAGGGGAGCTTGAAGCCGAAAAACGCTTAGTGGAACAACCAAGGTTTCATCAACAATGCTTCCCTCAGATTTCAATTAAAGTCCGTAAAGAAGGAAGAACACTTTCTAGAAGAATAAATTTACCCAAAAATTCTCCAAGTCGCGGATCGTCGAGATCATTCAGATCCGAATTCGCCGCTTCTGTCCTCTCTGCCACCACAGACTCAACACTGGCAACGTCCTCAAGACCCTGTGAAATTCGGTGCATGCGTTCCTGGATTCGTTCGAGAACGCGTCGAGTGGGCGTCCAGTGACAACGGGAAGCCTCCCAAGAGTCCACAGCCAGCCAATCAGAGGTAGTGGCACAGGCTAACCGAGCCAAGCGGCAGCGAGATGCAGCCGAAGCTAGACCCGATTTTGCGTAAGCGTCGGATACCGGAGAGAGGATGCCCACAACCACGACTTGGCGTCGAGGATTGAGCAGGTGCTGGCTGGATAATGAAGGTCCCTTCTCTGTTGTCAGCCCCTCATCATTATCTGTCTGGGGTGGTTTGTGTTTTTGGCGCTGCTGCTGTTGTTGCTGCTGAAATGACCATGTTTTTTCAACGGCATCCCGTGCCAACTCTGTAAAAAATAAGTGACACGTTTGGTCAAATGCTCTGAATCGACTAGAACTCTCCTGTTGCCTAGATAAATGATTGAAGTAGTTTCCTTTCCTACCAACCTTCGTGACAGTTTACTTACGTCAGAGAGCATGCATTAACATCAGCAATGGAGCCAAGACGATAAGCAGGATATAACTACTTGCCTATATAGATAATGGACTTTCAAACAATCAGCTCGTTTTCGTACTTCAGCAAAGACATGTTCCAAACCATTCTACGAAGATTCCTCAATTTGTTCGTCACAGAGAGTTGTGCAAGTAGGAATGATAGCATCAGCCGGTAGTCTAGTTGTAAATCGTTAGGTATACAGGGTCAGAGCGTGAATGTAAACATGACCAAAAATAACCAACAGCGCCTCACAAATGAGTACACACCATAAAGGTGCAATCAATCTGGATAGTCCAGTTCCGCAGATTTTAGAACTGAAGGCACAAGTGAACGAAACTAAGTCCAAAAATTTGGATCTAAAGGTCGTTATTAGATTTGCTTAGTTCAAAGACCTGTTTGGCCACCACACAGAAGGCGGAATCAGAAGATTTAGGTCGAAGTGACAGTGGTAAAAAAATAAGTTTCTCCTTTAAGTGACCGACTAAACAACTGTTTCTTTGGTCTTTTAGTGGCAGAGGGGAAGTCAATCAGATGACAACTTGTCCGTGAGGTCTCTTCGTGCATTTTCTGCAGAACCAACGAAACAAAAAAGTTTCGGAAATTCCTTAAGTAAATTAGCTTCCATGAGTTAAAACTAGCAAATGCAGCCACAATTCAGATAAGACAGCTCATGAACCTTAGAAACCGATGGGTCTCGAAATGACTGTTGATCTGTCGAAAAAAAATTTACCTGAAATGAGCAGACATTCCGTTACCTGAGAAGTGAAAAGGTTATTTTCCTCTGACAGTTTGGCGATTCAAACATGTTTCACAATGAGTGCAACACTGTGACAGTCGAAGAAAGTGCTCCAAGCTATTGCCCAGAAAAGCGAAGAAAGGCACGAACAGCGACGGGGACGGACAAAACTTCGCTGACAGTTTTTCCTTCTTTCCAATAAACTGATTGTTTCATGAGTAACCACGAAAGGAAACCGAAGTGGTCTAATGAATGCATTCAAAGATCCACCTCCATATCTCGCCACATCTTGAAGAGAGATGAAGTTGACTAGCCGAAGCTCAAAATCCACGTACACAATCAAAAGGTTCGGTAGTTGATCAAGACAAGCTGACACAATCTGAATTTGCGTTGTGGTTCATGAAAGGAACATCCTCCCTTACAAATGGATGCGAAGCTCAAAAGACCAAGCTTGAGTGAGATCCCTTTAGCATGAATGGATCAAGTAAAAAGTCAACGAGTTTGACTTGGCTCGATATGAAAGCGGACAAAAGCCATGCGTTTATTTAACACTTCGCGTTCTACTGAAATGTGGACTCACCAGCTTGACTCATTATTACACTCTTTGAAGATTTCAAATAGAACCTTGAGAAGACGAGATGTCAGCACCGCCTGGAGGTTTAAAATGAAGCGAAGCAATTGCATTTTCTGGAAATGGTGAATAAATTTTACTCTCAACGTTTTAAACAAAGCAATCAGTCGCTCCTTTGCCGCACCAATTGATTGCAGTGATAGACACTGCTCAGTGTGGCTTCATCCGTGAGGCAAATTCGTGCACGTTCTCAAGGCCTGCTAACGGTCCCACAGCACGCAATTCCAAGGGCTCAAAATGCCCCAAAAGTGCCAAAAATTCACTCACACGTTGCCTGACTCCCGCCGGTGGTCAAAAGGGAATTAAGACTGAATCAGGAGTAGGGCGATTGGTTTGCTTATAAAGCACCTGATGTTCCTACTTTAAATTGGATGCAACTTTTATGCTCAGTCAACAGAATGTTTCGGTCAAACGTAAATTAAAGCCCCATCACCAAGCCATACATCGGTAATCCTCTGACTTGCCTTATAGACGAAATTTTAGAAAATAAGGAAAGCAAAGTGCGCCCAACTACTTTGAGACGAAATCAAAACGATGCAGTGTTTACCATAGCTATCGCCTTCTCAGCCTCGAGATGAAAATTGAAGTCAGATCACAACGTAAACCTGACGAGTGTTTTCAGACTGCAAAGTATCTGTCACCTCCTTGAAAGAATGATAAAGACATGTGGCGATCAGATGTCATGCAAAAAAGTTAAGTTGATTAAGCGGTTCAAGCCTAACAAAGGCAAGCCAAGTCTAGGAATATATATTAACTAAAGTGGTTTTATTAATTAAGGTAAAGAAGGTGACTTTCAACTTCAAACTAGAGCAACCTGGAAGATATAGGAGCGGTTTCCCAATTATCCTGGCACGAATTCCTTGTGAGTGACGACATTTGGAACCTATACGAGGATTGTGAACATGGTCAGAATACTAAGAATTTCTGTCGCTCTTGTTCTCCCGTTAAGATTCGTTCGCATACCATACGTCCTACAGTTCCGAGTCGGAGAAATAAAAGTTGTCGTTTGTAAGTGCTATCCAACTGTACTAGGTGACAGCGGTTGTTTTGGACGGTTTTCACGACAAATCTCCCGCTGACTACCATAGCAGCTCACAAGTCGCAAAGGTGTGTTTGTGATCTCCGCGGCCCCAACTGTCGGTGTGTCAAACGTCGCAATTGTGATGTAAACAATTAGTACATGTAAGAGCTATTCTCGAGTCATTAGTTGATAAAAAGGGATGGGAGGGATTAGTAATTCGGACAGCTTCCCCAATCATGTCCACCGTTTGCGAGAAGTCATGCAATGAATGATGGCATGTGATGGATCACCTCGAGAAATGGGGAATGCGAGCCGGGCCAAAGTGCCACGAGAAGGCATAACGGAGATGCCACACCGCGTCATTAATGCCCTGACAGGTAGTGATTGACAGTTGCACTTCAGCTTCCTCCTCACCGACACGATTTCTCGCAAACAGCAGCCAATATCTCTCTCAAAAACGAGTTTTCTAGTGCTGTTCACCCATCGCAACAAACATGCTCTACATTTCCACAAACATTTATCTGTTTGCTGGCATTTCTACCAAAAAAGGTGCATAAACATAAACTAAGGTTTAATCAAGGATTATAAAGGTCATTATTGGCAATTTGGGAATGGATTGACAAGGCATTTAACTCCTACAATAATTCAACTTTTAATGAAAATTTTAATTGCAAAGGTAACAACCATTTGCCGCAGAGAAAAATTCATGGGCTGCACATCATCTGTTTTGCAGGATCGAAGATGAAAGACCAAAACACATGTGCCAGCCTTATTTGCGAATGAGCTCAAAAGAAGGTTAACATGCCTTCTAAGCACAGGCCAACGGCATTTAGGCCCTTACCTATATGGCTTTGCCGAACCTAAGCGATCCTCCCTCGCTCTGTTAAAAGTTGTAGGTAATGAAAGTTCACCAGGATTCTTTGTCAAATTGCTACCAAAGAGTAAACCCGTTCGCAAGGAGCCGAAGGCAATAAAATGGCCTTTGCAATGCACTTTTATCGCCACTAACATAATTTATCTTGACATTTGGAACGAGCCTTTGCACGGAGACTAATGTTCACCATGATAGCCCACATACCTATGCTTGTGGAAATTTTACAAAGGCATCACTTGCTAACAACAACTATGATTAAATTGTCAACTTCAATGACAGCTTTGTCGCTAGGACGCACAACTTCCAAAAAAAAAAAAATGAAGATAGAAGAAGAGGAATGCGCAATCTTTTCGCCTTACATAAGTAGACGGGAATTCGAAACAGGCATAAAGGCATTTTATATAGACAATTCTAATTTGGGATGTAATACTATCATCTCTCCAATCGCTATTGGGGATGCGACAATGGACATAGCCTCAGACAATCTATTGCAATATCAAACTAGGACAATTATCAAGCAGTTCGAGGTCTGAGGACATTTCTGGGAGAAAGACCGCTCCCCGTTTACTTACCCATCATACGAAGATGCATAGTGGTGATAGGGTTGAAGGATCCACAAGCGACGAGAACCACTGGCTCAGGAGCTACCGACTGCCAAGAACAGTAGCAGCGGCAGTCGCAGGGATCCATCGACCACTCACCACTCCCTTCGCTCCGCTCCACTTTGACGGGCGGAGGAGATGGTAGGAAATCTTTTGCAACAGCTACCACTGTCGCTTCTTTGCCCCCTGGTTCCCCTTCGCTAGATGGAGCCGACACTGCACCCTCGGCAGACCTTAATTCCCTCGGCCGCTTTACCCGGATGGACGAGCCTTGCGTGGAAGACATCGCTGCCGACTTGACTGCAGGGTCACGCGGTGATGTGGAGGTAGAAGATGAATAAGAGGAGTAAGAAGAAGAGAAAGAGGTGGTATTCTCTGTAGAGGAGTAGGAGGAAGAGTCGTAAGAGGAGATGGTGTTAGTGGTAGTGGTGGAGGAAGAGCGTGTGGAAGAACCATTGAGGGAGGAAGATGAAGAGGCAGTAGATACAGACTTTGCACTAGAGTTGGAGGTGGAAGAGGGGAGGCTACGGGCTCGTCGTTCGCTGTCAGCCGTAGGAGTGACGGTGGCAGTAGGAGAAGCAGAAGCGGCAAAGACCACAGTATCTAGAGAGGTGGGGCTGCTGGATGCAGACTGATTACTATTCGAACGCGAAGGCTGACGAACATCCTGGCGACGCTCGTTCATTCTTCATGTAGTCATATTGCGCCCCATCAAAAGCCTGCCAGAAGGAGGAATCATAAAAGCCATCACTCTACTCACTAGTTTCATCTCGTGCTCCGTATAGATCAGCGAAAAACTGATTTCATATGCCGGGACATTGCCATCCAAGTGCATGCATAGCATCCGGACTAGTTTGGAGACAGACATGACTAGGATGTCGTGCGGACTCAGTGCTGATCGCCTCCAACTTACACTCAGTTCACAAACAGACCTCCTACTACAGTCGACATAGGGAGTCTGTCTTCGTCTTGCGCCTGACACTGATTTCGCCTACCTTGTTTTCCCTTTTCACCTTCATGTATTTCTTACGGGTGAAATGCGTCACCTGAATGAGGTTATATGTAAGAAAATCAGAGCTTCACACATGCGTGACGTTGGCAACGAATATCCCAAGCTCTACTACATGGACGGTGGATTGTCCAAGGGACATAAAACCACCGATATTTAACAGCATTAGGAATCAGAAACAGAAAGGAAGGACTGAGCATAGTTGTATCGTGGTTGTGAATAAAAAGGGAAGAGTGAAGGAGAGAGAGGCAGTGCGAAGCAAATACCACATTAGAGGGGGAAGAGGAAGTAATGAGTGCAACAAAAACGACGACTATTTTTAACAGACACATACGAATCAGCTAAACGCCATGCGAAACATTGTAGAAGAGAAGCAATAGTCAAACCAATGAGTTTATTTTTAAGTTTAAACACTTTGTACAGTGGAGGACTTTTAGGAGATCTCATCCGTCGATTTCGTATCCTCGCCATCGATGAAAGACGGGATGGCTTCAAAGGTGAGAAGATCGCTATAAGAGGTAGCCACCTTTTCGTTGTTTTTCGCGGCCCCGAGATCCACGCCAGCAGGAATGTGGAACCATTCAATACGGATACCCTCGAAATCGCGTTCTCCCTCTGTTTTGAGGAGCGAGTAAGAGCGGAAGGGCTGAAGGTGCGCAATACAAGGGACTTCTGCGATGCCAGCGCGCGGCTTTAGAGGACACGAGAGAAAAGTAAGGCGATTGAGTACGTCAGGATGCCAGTTGGACGCAACCAAGCCCTCAGCCAGAGCAATTGGGCAATGGGGAAGGAAGACTAAAGTTGGATGCCCCCTCGGTAGCTGGTATTGACCCTCCAAATTTGAGGACAAAATCTGTAGGAAAAGGATGAAAAGGCCAAATAAAATAACCAACTGCTCCTGCAGTGAATCGACGCCTGCAGAATTGGCTCCTATATTCCATTTACTTTTATCTAGCCATTTATAGAAAATATTTTTAGCGTAGTTTAAAAAAATTAACAACGAAAGTCAAACATTTTTACAATAATCAGACTTAGATGTGCACAAAAATGCCTATCAGTGAAGACAATAATCTGAGTAACTTTTGTTCACAAAGAACGAACTAGCTAAATGCGATCCAGTACCATCGGCAGAACGAATGGGGGATGAGAAGCTTATTCGAGAGTACCCGAAAGAAGTAGAAAACGAGCCTAAACCTTCCAGCCGTGGATTTAAGCTCTCTGATTGATAAAAATGCACACTAGATAGAGAGGGGTGCCTGCAAGTTTGGATAATGAGTCTTGGCCGTGTCACTCCGGAAAGCAAAACAACCATATAAAACCATATTATGTGTTGTCCGCGGAGAAATTATAAACAAAAGGCAGTCCTGATTTCAGGTAAGAGCAGTATTCCATTCGCAAGATCAAGCGGTCTCCTTTATTAACAGCATAAGCAACACAAAATGCATCATAAATGGAACCACGTCCGTAGATTGGATGGCTCCAGATTACATTGCTCGGCCTTAAAAAATATCTGAACACATAAAATGCAGAAGAAAAATGAAGAATTGCCGGGGAAAAATATTCTACAGTACACGTTACTGTTGAATTAGCATTTCAATAAGTTTCGAAACTAAACCCATCCATTCGACTCTACTCCTCTGCCTTTTCCTTAGCTTTGTAGAGACAATTTTCAGGCAGACAGACTCATAAATAGGCAGGATGTGAGTAAGCAAAATGCCGCTTCTAAGCATTTCTCAAAGTGTGAATGGTTTAAAATAATCAGTACATACATAAACACTACTGGAGGGAGCCTTTGTGAGAAAGGCAACAAGGCAAAAAGCCACTTGAGGATTATGCTATATCTCAAGACACACCTCCGATTTCGCCTGCATTTTTCACCACATCTCAATGGGACGAATGCCCATCGATAAAGCAAATTTGTGAAAGTCCCAGCAGTCAGACCTAATGAACTATATTTCGATATGAGTGATGGTGGATCAAAAAAGGTAGAGAAATGCCGCAAGAAAGCAATCGACTTAGCTTGTTTGTCTTCCTAAGTCAGAAACAATTGCTAATCAAACAACAGCTAAAAAGATCGGTAAAAGTAACTCGAAATGTACAGCAAAAACAGCCAACGAACTAATATTTTGGCATTAGTTCAACTCCAGAGCTACCCACTTGGAAGTCTGTCCGCCTGCCTCTGCCCCAGCTTAATCGTGAAATATGAGACTAGTTTCCAAACAAGGAGACTTAAAAACCAAATGCCACAAGATAGACCAAAGAAGACAACGCTTAAGAGTACACTTGACAATACAACCGATAAATTTGTTGCTCAACAAATAGCTGAAAGGACTTTATCACTAGATTTAATTCAAAAAAGATAGCTCACATAAAAGCCCAACTCCCTAATAAAGTTCCTTGAGGTAGTTTTGAGCAATGGGTCATAGACGAACGTCTTTCCGGGAGAGAAAATGCCCTCAGACATCTGGACGAGGGCTGAAAGGAAGGCGAGTTGGCGGAGACTAGCAGCGTCGACCGCAGGGTTGCCAAGGCCCAGGCACAGAAGAGTCGCAAAGCCCGCAGAGCAGCTAAAGCGTGGGCGTAGCTGCGCTAGTACAACGGCGACAAGGGAAGTGGGACGGAGGAAGGAAGCCAAAATGGCGCCAAACTTAGAACTTAGAACGGAAGGGCTGTCGTCTGGCAGCATGAACACCGTCCTTCGCCCGTGATTGCCTGGGTTGGCGGGTACGGGAAGGGTGAAAGAGAGAGGAGCAGTATAACCTTTCGCCTTGAGACGCCGACGCATGCCCTTTAAGCAACCAAACGGGTAAACACGAAAGATTTAATTGGCAAGATAAGTTCGGTAACGTAGAGAAATAAAAATTGATTTAATGCACCACCTTATCTGCTTGGCGCCATAGTGCGACATTAAACATAGAAGGAAACCAGACGTAACCGAAAGTAACTCACTTTTGACAGAGCGCAAGTCCACCCCTCCTCGTTCTCGCTATCTAATTGTGCAGGTCGTGAGACCGAAGCACTCTGATGGATCGCCCTGGTTCGCATTTTCCTTGACGAAGTCGCAGCTGGCCTAAGGATCTAAAGAAAAGTCAAATAGTGCCACGATTCTATACTTATATCAATTTTCATGAGGAAAAGTTAGGTGATCGTTCAGAGGGACTCCCAACACAATTGTTCAAAATTATAAAAAGGACATAAACCTAAATCGTAAGTGAGAGGACAAGACCTTCTCGCTTTTTGCTTATACATTGTTCCTCAAACCATGACATGGGCAAGGGCAGCTGAGGATAGGATGCTCAAATTAAAAAGACCCTATCATCTGGTTTCGAGAGAATTGTTGAATAAAGGAGATCTCAGTGGAAAACAATAGGGGCAATCCATGTCGCATGCACTTTAAGGCATTCTAGCAAAAAGGCTGGCTGACGATCCCAATCCCGCAAAAAATGGAAAAAAAATCGGAAGCGTTAAACAGTACAGAATTTCATAAGAACCTCAACCACTTGGAAAACACCATTCCAACCCTAGGAAATAACTTTCGCTCATGCAACTTTTCAAAATAAAAAGGAGCAATCAATCATCCCATATTTTGTAGAGAATGGGAAGTTGAGGAGAGCAATTTATTGCCAGCCTCATAGGAGATAAGCTTTATTTCATCCAACCATAAATCATATCACTCAACTGAAGCTGGTGGAAGCCACAACAAAAGAATATTCTACTTGCTTTTCCAAATCCACTGACTAGGTGGAACTTAATGGTAAGCAAGGGTGTAGAGCACTTTGGAAACTGCAAAATACTTTACTTACTAAAAACAACTTACAATTAATGAAAACCGAGAACGGAAAGTAGTCAAATCAATGATGGTACAAAATGACTCGCAATAATGTTTAAAAAATTAAAGCCAACCACATTAAGAGTAAAAAAGTTACCAAACCAATGACACCAAGCGAGCGAGTAACAGAGACAAGGGGCGATGGAATTCACAACGATAGCGACACCAGACGAATTCACAGCCAAGTTTAAATAGTTTATGCTTTGTGACAAAGTTTGAGTCAGTAAAATGTCGACTCAGCAAAGCGATAAGGGCCTGACAAACTTTGGACAATCTGATCACTGAGGGTAACCTCAAAGTTACTAATAAAAGACTAGTCCCAGCTCACAAACACAACGATGAGAGACATGATTGTCGCTATGACCAGTTAAGCAATTAGGAATGAATGAGGTTCCCCTTAACCCCTTTGATAACGAGCCGTATACCTTTCTGGCTAACAACTAATAACGCCGTCCACGCCACTAGCAATGATGCTCTGACTAGAGACCAATTACATGCATATATTTAAATGGCATGACTACATCAGAAATGCAACAGGAAGCAACGTCGACTTTAATCGTAAATTACACAGGACCGAAGTGCTACTTTCAAGTGGACTACAATAAAAACATACCTGCCGCAAGACTCATTCAAAATCACAAACGGCGAGCAATGTTATGCAACAGCAAATTTTAAACGATTTTCAAGCACTTATGTATTAAGGCCACTAGGGAACAAAGCGCGTTCAACAATGTGGTGTCACTAAAACAGATGAGCAACCCAAAGGAGGCGGGTGATTGGACAAGCCCGCCGGTTCAATGGAAGCAAGCCGACCAATAACAAAGAATAATAAAAAAAATAATTTAACCACACCATGCGTAATTGTTTGTCCGAAAGCCAACGCGTAGACAGCAAGCACACGGACAAATACAATATGAGAGACACTTACATTGCACTCTATACCCCTGATCAAATGTGCATCCACGTCCCACTGCGATACATGCGACCTTGACCAAACTTATAAATCATTTTAAGTATCGCCGTTTGAGTCATGTAACGCAAAGAATGTAATCATAACATTAAGTAACTCTATGTCCCTTGTAATTTTATTGCAACAAAGCTACACATAAAATGCCTTTAAATTTAATTGACTCCGCATGGTTTTTTAGTTTTTAGGTGCTTGCACGTTACGTTTGGCAGGAGCAACTACTGGCGAATATCCTTTGAGTTATGACTTTTTAAACCATTTAAATCAGAATAGCTAGAGGTAATTTGCCACTTTCGTTGCTTGAATGCAAACTTATTCGATCAGTGAATTTTTTCACGGCTGTTCACATTTCAGTTTAAGTAACTAATGTGCATAACTGCTTCGAACATGTATGTGTTGGAGTACGACTTAGAAAGGCGACTCTTTTAATGATCATCCGCACAGCCGCTTACGCAAAATGGAACATTGTCCGCTGCGGCTTTATGTCAACTGCGGTGGTGAGGGTGACTTTGCTAGTTATTCATGCTTTCTCTTCATCTCTCCAAACCTCCATTTTTGTATGCATGTAAATGATGGCCATGCATTACGTCATTGTCTCATTACTTCCTCCGGATCTCATGCCTTCGGTTAAGTTTTGCATTTCCAATCATTGTATCAGAATGGATATCTACCAACGTTCCTCCGGACGCGTTTAATCTCAATGCAACGCTCAACAGTGGACAGGCGTTTAGGTTCTGTGCGAAAGTTGTATTTTTTTTGCTTTTTGCATAGTAATTTTGTGGCTGCTTTAATTCCTACTATTTGAATTGTTGTAGGGGACAGAGTAGAATCATTGCTTTCCTCAGTCTTATGATTTCCACAACTGCAAAATTCACTCGATCTGCACAGATTAGTCGATGTCTCGTGTAAAGCCAACATTTTAGCAAATTTAACTGAGTACACCATGAGTATATGAGTGTGTACTTTTATATTTTTCACGTAGCATCCGGTGTTTGCCTCTATGGGTCATGCTTGTTACGCTTCTGTCTTGATTGCATTTTTTTGTATTTTAATGTCTGCGATCACCGTTTTCGGTTGAGTAAGGTAATGGGCGTTTCTTCTGTTTTGTTTTGATTTGACTCTCCTGATAGGTGGATCAAGGTATCCGAATCTATGGAGTTTGTCGGCTTAATCGAGGATCGTGTTTGGCGGCTGAGTCAAGCCTCTGCAGACACTCCAGTTGCCTTTCATAGCAGTTGTGTCACCGTCGCTGAGCTTGAAAAATTCCAAACTCAAGGTCAACTTCCTCTACCTCTGGTCTCCTACTTTCGTCTTGACGTATGTCTTGACGATCTACTCTCAGCCTGGTTGGATAAGGATCATTTGCTTCGTGAATTCTTCTCGTCCCCTTGCGTGCAATGCATAAATCGTTTCAAGGGTCTGCGCCTATTAAACCAGGATCCGCGGGAAACTATTTTTGCGTTCATTACATCCGCAAACAATAATATTCCTCGCATAAGCAAACTCCTCATTGCTCTGTGTGCCCGTTATGGGAAGAAGGTGTGGGCGCACGATACAGTATCCGTCTATTCCTTCCCCACTCTTGAAGCCCTTGCTCATCCTGCGGTTGAAGCAGATCTTCATAAAATGGGTTTCGGATATCGGGCAAAATTCATTCCGTATGCCCAATTCTTTACTCCCTTCGTGGTTGGAGAATGTTTTTGACCTTCTTCCTTTCCTTGTTTTCAGCGCAGTTGCTCGAAAATTGATAGAAGCTGGCGGTGATCCATTTCTCGCAAACCTTCGTGTTTCCTCGTACAAGGAATGCAAGACCTTTCTTCTTGCCCTTCCGGGTATTGGAAACAAGGTATCATTTCGTTTGACCTTTTTCCCTTCAATTGTCATTCATCTCCACTAATTAAAGTTACTCAAACCATTTCAGAAAATTTGTGCATGGCATTTTTTGTCTCTAGCAAAATCCAACATTTAAAGTTACTAATGTTTCTAAATGCAACTAGACTTTTGACACGGATGCTGACAAAGCAGACCGAGCGTCGAGTTCTCTATGAACATGGTAGCATTTGATGGGGTTTTCGCCCACTGTTATTTGTCACTTGTTTATGCGCAATTCCTACATATCACCTAATGTGCGATACCATTGAAAGGTTTTTGTGTGCTTTACCTTTTGAAATGGTCGAAAATCCTACTTTGGGCACTCTAACGAGATAGAGTTGGTTTGTATCATTTATGAGAAATGGAGAAAATGCCTACAGAAACTCATTTTACATTAGGACGTCAAAATACCTCTCTTCTAGATACCGACATTAGACTCACACAACAAATTGGGACACGGCCTTGTGCAGCTATTATCACTTGATGCCTCTGCACTCTCGTCCCTCCCTCCTTAGGTGGCGGATTGCATCTGTCTCTCCTCTCTGGACAAGATGGAAGTGGTTCCTGTGGATGTACACATATTGCGGGCGGCAGCGCTTCGGGGTGTTCGACCTCCTAGCCCCTGCTCCTCTTCTATCTCCTCTACTGCATATCGTTATATTTCTCAATGTCTCTCCCATCTTTGGCAGCCCTTTGCCGGCTGGGCGCAAGTGGTAAACTGACATGTTTTACTTCTTTTTGTCACTTCTGGCTATTTTCAGTTTTGAGGGTACAGGTGGGTAATTTTCTTTATCTGTGGAAAAGTCTTTGCATTCTTTTCGTCATAGGAGTTCTTGAATTTAAAGTTCCACAGTTAATAGATGCACTCTTATTTCGAGTGCCAAATTGCTTCATCCTTTATCTACTGAGTTACTTTAGTTTTAAAAACCATCGTTGTGAAATGGTGAAAATGGAAAGTGTTGATATCTTGGCCTACTGCAGTTCTAGGAACGCATCATTTTTCCGTTCCTTCGATAAGGATAGTTAGTGACACAGACCCACCATGAAAGATGGCAATATAAAAGGGTCCACCGATGTGGCAAGTTGTCCATTTGTATAGCTTTGCAACCCTTTTTTGAGGAATTGTACTTGAAATAGCTCTTCTGAATGGTTTTGAGAAGCGATATCGTTCCAAGCATGGCAAAACTCCTTTCGTCCATAAATAAATCACCAAAGTGCCAATTAGCCATTAAAAGGCACACATTGGGTCTCTTAAAATCACACTTTGAGATACACTAGGGATAAATTTCCTGCTTAAAACACGGTTGAGTGAAGTTTAAAAATTGCATTTACTCAGATTTCTCCGTTATATCAGGCTAACATTGACTTCAAGGCAGCTTACGTTTTGTAATCCTTTGACTCTAGCCGTGTTTCGTTTATAATCACGTTTGACAGCCATTGTTGTTTTATGATGTTATCCTTTGTCTCGATGGTTTGCAAAAACAAACTTCTCGTTCGTACCATTAGTTTTCTAGTACGTGTTTCTTGGGCAATGCTTTGAGTGCATGCCTTAGTGATTGAGATGCCAGGGATTGGTTCCCTTGAGCCGCATTATTCAGCATTTTTGACTATGAAATCTGCCTTTCAAACCGACATATCGGATCCCCGGTGCTCTTCTTTTGCATGGAAATGTTAATTTTTTTGAAGCTGGTTTCGTTTGCCATTTAAAAATTGGAAGCGATGAACATGGGTATGTAATACTGCTCATTTTTTTAAGCCTTCTTTTTTAGATCGTCTTTTCCATTCACCTTCACGGCTTATCCAAGGGGTAAGGCTTTTTCTACCTTGCTACACGATCGCATGATTTATGCAACCATTTTAATGCCAAATTCATGTCTTTGCAGAACCAAGAAGGGGACTGCAAACAGTTGTGCTGCTTCTTCCAGCGTTTCCGTATCACGACGAAGCAGGACGAAACACACGTAACATCGACAGAGTAAAAGTCGCTTTTCATTCCCACATTCGTGGATCAAAAGTGTAGAAAATCTTGCTTGTATCGACGCAGAGAAATTTTTGGATACATTTTATTTTTGTCGAAAAATAAAGGCAACAGAAAGAACTGGTGCTATGGCTATTTTTGATCCGGAGGCATCTTGAGCTTTGCCTCTAAACATGTCATCACCCCTACTTTTTACCCAATTCGGAAGCAGTCTGATTGGAAATACAGCAAAATCCCAACAGTTATCTATAATCTGCTTGCTGCATCATAACTCTCTTGTTCATTGTGACTGCGTTCAAATGAATATCCCTAACGGGTCACAGTTAAATTCAAGCAAACCTCTTCGCTAACGTAGTGTTGGCATGACAACTACTCGTTTACCGGTGTTAGAGTCAAGTTACACTTGATTCTCCGGACTTTCAGTCGTCACATGAATTTGATCAAATCCTAGAACTTGGAGGATCTAGCGTTCCAGCGGATTTGACCTCACTTCTTCACCTTGATTTGCCTGACCCCTCTAGCACTACTTGGACGGCTTCATATAGGCCAGCGTCCGGTGACAGTGCCGGAAGCGCAAGTAGATTATATTTTCTGCAACTAGGATTGTGTTAGGTGCTATCCATCAGGGGACTCTAGAAGTCCAATTCCGTTGGGACGCAAAATCAAGTGTTTTTTTCAAGGAGCTTGTCGTTCACCATCGATTAGGCAAAGTATCGGCGTTTAGAGCTTCGATCTAAATATCAAAGACCTAGAATCTCGTGTGTGTAATTAAACGAAGTGGTGAAATTGAAAAAGATTAGCCCAATCGAAACAAGGGAGCGACATATCCACGAAGTTCCTAATTGAAGGGTTCGCAACCCGCTTTGACTACACTGTACGGTGCCCAATGATGCCCTAGCTCTCTACTACCAACGTCGCGTACGCAACATCGCAGGCCTACACCGAAACTGTTTGATATCCACTCTCAGTAATCTCAGCACCCGACTTTGTCGAAAATGTATTCGACAAGCTTAAAAGCACAAACGGCTTTGCCTACTTTTTCATCAACATGACTGCAGCGCAGCAGGGTCCCCAGTCAACAAATGGCTCAAGCTCATCGTCTAGTGGATGCTTGATTGTTCTAACTAGGGGCACTGTTTTGAGAAACAAAGAGCAACTGGAAAGTTGTACACCGGAAGGCAAGTCAAAGTGATGAACTTATTCGTGTTCGACGTCTATAAGCGCTACCGAAAAAAACTTTACATTGTCAGCTATCATTGTTCCTTGCGATGATGGTGACGAAGTAAAATCCATCGATGAGAAAGTGTTTGCAGATGTTTAAGTGATTCAAAAAAAATAATAATAAGCAAAGTTAAGAGACGGAAGCGTAGCACGCAAAGACACAGGATTCGGTACCGCAGGTGAGGTAAGGGGCGGATGGAGAAGAGGGGGTCAAATCAAGAGATGGATCCCTACTGATCCAGACAATTTGGCGAAACAGGAAAGACCAGCTTAAGCTCGCTGTCCGCCGACCGAATGGGAGTGGTGCTGCGTAGGTGGAAGTCAATGAGCTCCTGAATACTACTGAAGATCCGGTCCTTTGTTCGCACCTTCACGAGGAGAAAACAGGAGTTTCCACATACAGGCAATTATTTAAGGGGACCAAAAAACGTAATTCCACTGGAATCACTAACTCGTTTGTCTCAAACGTTAGTGTAAAATGACCAAAAAATGGAGTTTCATCGTGTGCAGCCAATGTTTACAGCGGCTAGTTCGTGACTCATGCTAATTTTGTTGACCGACAATCGGAAGACAGGACAAGAAGGAAGGGTAGTGTTGAAAATTGCTTAGTTGCAACGCGTGGCAGCCTCGGCGAATTGCCATTTTTGATTTCGTATATTGGTTACTCAGCCGAATAAGTAAAAAAGACGAAGGAAAGTGAGAGGTGAGAGCACAAACCTGACCATCAGGATTAACGAGAAGGAGATGGCGTTTCTTGCCATTCTGCATGCCACTGAGAACAAATTGGTTGGGTTGTTGCGTGGAGGCACGCACGAGGAAGTCACCGTCGTACTGCAGCAGCGACTCCGCTTTCTGCCGCGTCACCCGACCCACGTACCAGGGCTCACCCACTGGTTCCAGAGACGACCATTGTCCATCTCCCACCTTCGTTGACTCCTGCACTGATTGTGGTGATTCCTCCTGGGTTGGTGCGAAGGCTACCCATTGGTCCTGCGCGCCACTTGCCGCTGGTGCTTGGTGCTCCTGCAAAAGCCCTACCAACGCAAGACGCGATCTTGACGTATTCTAGGGAGCTTATGTGGATAAATTAATGTATAATAAATTACTTTTTAAAGTAATTCATGCATGAACTTGCATCTAGCAAACTGATATTGGATGACCACCAAAGGGTTACAGCAGGAGGAGGTTCCTCATACAAACTCACAATTGGATGTAAGTTTGCTGCATGCTGGCAATAAGTGGATTTCTACAAAAGGTATCTGAGCTAAATACAAAAGCAAATATGTGGTGAATGAAGTATGAATGGAATAGAAGCATGTATACAAAGTCACTTTAGGAGCTCTCAGAGTTCCGCATTTAAAAACGGAAATAGCCAAGTCCATTAAGTGCTGAAAAAGAACGTGATACATTCACTGATACTGACACAAATTGCTCATGTAATTGATGAACCTGATAAAAATTAGCGCGGAACTGAAAAGGATCGAGACAACACCATACACACAACCACAAGATAAAGATATATCCGAAGCGGTCAGATGAGAGGGTTTCTTCCAATGGGTAAACAATTTGTAGCAAATTTTTGGGGTGGTAATTTATCGGGGTAAAACAGAACGTTGATATACTACAAGGTAATAAGCCAATCGGTTCAGATGGGGTTGGGAGGTGATGAACTTCACGAAAGGCGGAAATCTGATGATAAGGAGATACTAGATGGGAAGGACTGTTAAGGCACTTTCGATTCATCGACTTCCCAACATACCAAAGGTAATGAAGCGATTCCTGTCTAATTCATAAAGTTTTGTCAATACTGCGAATTACAAGGGGGACTCATCAAGTCCCACGTGTTGCTGAGGCTCAAATAAGCACAGCAATACGGCTGGCCGTTTGTTTCGTTGAAGCGTTGGAAATTAGACATTTGGTAATTTCTAAATGTCGAAACTGATGGAATCTATTGAAAAAGCACAGCTAAGCGAGAGTCACCATCAAGCTTTTAGAATTATCAAAAGATGACAGCCCGAACTCTCAGAACCCTGAGCTAGAACTGCCGATTCGTTATCTCATTTCAAAAAAGCTCAAAAGGAATTTATAAATTATGCGAAATTAAGGCGGATACAGCTTTTAATTCAAGATTAAGAACACGTAGAAGCAACAATGCCTTTAATCACCGTTATAAGTAGAATTTCGTGACCAGACGCGCATGACTAGTAAAAGGCAAAAAACAAAATAGTTGACTTCTTGTTCAGGTTTAAAGTGCGGATAACATTTCAGTGTGGAAAGACGACTAAAAAGTTCCCAAAGTCCGACGAATAACAATGTTTTCTTGGCTCAAAACGTTAACGGTGCTTCATATTTTTTGTATACTTTGGTGCCAATGATCACTAAACGCACTGACTATAGGGAAAAGGTGACCAACACAGAGTGCAGAATCTCTTTTGGTGGAACGCCAAATGACAGTGATGCTTTTGATCACCTCGACTGCTGGTCGGACTTAAAAGTACAAGTATGCAATTAAAAAAAACTAGCACTATTTCATAGTTTTAAAACTCAACTACCGGAACATGGGCCACTGCGACTATGATAGCACTATTTACTCGCACCGTTGGATCTACACATTTCGGTGCGCAAGGCATTGCGATGCATGAATGTGTGAAAATCGAAGACAGTTTGACAATGCCTCCTGTAAACAACAGCCCTCATCTTCCACTAATTTGATGGTAAGAGAAGTGAAAAGCTTTGCGGTGATTAACGGAAAATCAAAGTATAATAGCAACAAATGAGACCTTAATCGAGCTATAGAAATAAGATAAGAAGTCCGAAACATACATGAGCACAGAGTAGACGCTTAAATTTTTGATGATTATTCAAATAGGCAGTTATTATTTTAGATCTTTTGAAAATAATTGAAAATAGTTATTAAACTCACAGGCAGAGTCATCGAACTGGTCTTCAAAAGCCTGACCACCTAGGGTGCCAGCTGTACCTTGGGGAGCGAACCAAGGATCAGAGGGTGCGGGAGGTGCCTAAAAGGAAGGAGGATAAAAAATGGTATCGTAATGGAAAAAAAGAACAGCACTTCTGTAGATGCCAAAATTACCGGTGCCTCGGGAAGAGGAGGATCCAAATCATCTATAACGGGCCTTGGAGGCAATGGGTGGGGATCCTGAGAACGCTGACTCCGTTTGAAGCCCTAAAAGATCCAAAAAAACTGACTGGAGATTAGCGAGTTTTTTTGACAAGTGTCATTTGGTCATACACGTTAGGGAGGGAATAAAAATTAACCTGAATTGAATTCCCCTAACCCTGCCCGAGGAATTCCACCTGTAAATATCCATTGCACCATTTTGTCCCAAAGAGTGCACAATATAGGAGGAGAAACCTTAACAGCCAGTGTAAAAATAGAAGCCAGTTATTAATAACTCCCAAAAAAACTGCATGTGGTGACCAAATTTCACTTCTAAAGTTACATTCGTAAATGTCTGAAATCTGAAGACTTCGGGCTGCTACAATATGCAAGTCGGTAACTCACATAAGCAAGGCTTACGTGGCGGCAATAAACTACTTACTATGTTCGCCATTTACAACGACAAATAATCGAGAAAAATAACGATTATTTAGATGTTTCACAGTTATATAACTGTCGCAGGACGTGTGAATGGATGGAGAAAAAGGGATAAACATTCATAAAAACCGAAGTAAAATTAATGACCTTATACAATTTTGTGAAGATGATCGCAATCACCGGTCAGATGCCCGCGTCAACACGCAAGCCTGCTCAAATCACTTCATCATCACAGTTTCACTTTTAGACGCTGTGGTGTTATTAGCAGCCATAGTCTTCTGTGAAGAGGTACATCTTAAAAAGGGAGCCCTCAGAAAGAAAGTCAGCAGGGCAGCACAAGGCACCTCTTCGCATTCGAATGCGAGTAACTTTTCTGAAGTAGAGGAGTGCCAGGAGCAAGGAAGCGCAATTGGCCCATTCCGTTAAGGGTGCTTGCAAAAAGGAGACCAATTGGGTCGTCAGTGATGGGTAGAATGGAAACCAGCAACGCGGAGAGGGAACATAACTCTCTTCCACCGCTTTGTATAGTGCTTTAATGAGGTACAACTCTAAAAGTGAAGCCCTCTCGATCTTTTAAAGAACAAATGATGATAAATTTAAAAATTTATATGTAGTTGCTCAGAAGTAAAGGAAGAAAGCTGAGATGAGAATTGCCCGCCGCTTTTAGCCCATCTTTAATGCTGAAAAAACAGCAAGAACTTTGTCAAATTGTAAAGTTCGCCACGTATCCGCATCCCAAATCAAGAGCCCAAGAAATGTTGATGCGAACTAATTGCGTCTAGGAATAGTGTTTGAAGAGACACCGTAAGATAAATCGCGTGGTAGTACATCTAAAAAGATTGAGTAAAACGAGCCTGTTAAATGTCCTCCGCCTTCTCAACCCTGGCAGAGGTGCGACAACAAATGTAGGCACCAGTGAGCCTCAATTGGACGAGCGTAAGTTACTGCCCTTGAAACTGTTTACCTATCATAACGACCTTCATCAACACCTTGCCATGCAGTTATAATCCATCGGTTCTGTTTGCTTTTGAGGTAGTACTTTTGTAGAATGGCCAATGAGTAAAAGTTCGGCAACGTTATACGCCATACCAGTGGCAACTATCACAAAGATATGATGCTTCCGATGGCCGACTTTTGAACTGTTCAGCATGTCCAAAGACATTCACGACAATTCCTTGTAAAACGGCTGCAAAGTCACTTGACGTAGGAAGCTAGTCTAGATCCTGTTTTTTTTTGAAAACAAGTTCAAATTTGTGTAAAATTGGCCTACCAAATTGAACTTTGTGAGAGAGTAAACAAATTAAGACCTCCCACTTTGCTCGATTACGGCGTTTCGCACATTTGAAAAAATACTTCACCTCAAAAAGGTGAAGCAGGTAATACAGTCCCTAACGTTTAAAAAAATCATCCATAAGAGGACTGTGGAAAACGCAACCAGAACGGAAGCGATGGTCAGAGAGAAAAAACAGAGATAAGCGGTAAACTACACATACCTTATTGAGACGCCCGACGGCTAAAGCTGTCACCGACACAAAAGAATGGGTTGAAACTGCAAATTCAAATCAATCACCACCAATGTGTGAGCTAATATAAAGCAGGCATTTTGGTTTATTGTTACTTTTATCAAACTCAGTTGATTAATGGAGCTAAGTTTATCAAAGGTGCCGCTTTCAGGTCGAGAATGAAATGGAGAAAGGATAGAAAAGAACTTCATTTTGTCATTTTGTGCCAAAAGTGAATAAATTAGAACACTAAAATAGCACTTTAATGGTTTCGTGGCAGTAGTGGGCAGTGATTGTCGGTCCCACTAACGAGAGCTTTTCATACAGGCTCAGAAAAAAACATTTTGGAAAGAAACAGATAAAAATTATGTAAACGCTTTTTAATAAGAAGAGTAAGTTGACACTCACCTTATAGCCAAGTTTGAACGCCTCGCCAATGCTGGAAATGAAGTCGCGGGAGCAGCCGCCACTACAGTAAAAGACATAGCAACGCCGAATTCCGCCACCGCCAGTCATTTCACCATTAGCCACCCCTTCCTTTCCACCTTCTGTTGCATCCTCCACCTTCGCGACGTAGCTCACAAAGTCCATCATATCCGCCTCACCCGAGGAGGCGAAGGAGATAGCACCGAGGCGATGATGAAAGAGCACCTACCCAACCCACAAATCAACGTTAAACTCGTTTTATTAAGACAAATTCTGTCAACTAAACCTCCCCAGCTTTGCAACATTTGTGAGGAGAAAGCTTCCATTACTATTAATCCACCAATTCGTTTCAGTATTTCGACTATTAGTCGTTATACCAACGCTCTCACTCTCCAGTTTTAATGAAACACAAGGCGTGGCATTAATTTCCGTTGTGTATATGGTATTGCAAAATGGTTCTGTTCGGTTTCAATGCCTAATACCCAAAGCAACTGCCTGCGATGCCTGCCATACCTTAAGTACTGACGTGCAATTTGTGTGCCATAGCCTTACACGGGCAGTTTAAGTTTCCTGTAGATCTACTCAATGAAAGTAGTACAAAGTTTTCTGCAAACAGTCTTCTGATCCTCCTGAAAAATGCTGCCTAGATCTGTACGATCTGTACATTCCTCAATTAGTCAACGAAAGCTCAAGTACAGCTTACTACAAGAAACCAGGTGCCTACTTTGCCAAGTTGCAAAATAAAACAGCCGAAAATTCGTTGCAAAGGCCTTCCCACTTTTGTGCAAACCAAGCGCCACAACTCCTGTCCATTTTGGCAACAATAATCACTCCGGAGATTTGCAAAGTTTCCGAGGAGTAGAGACAAACTTTGAATGTAAACTCGTCTTTTCATAGCAAAACAACAGTCTCTCGTGAATTCGATGAACATTGGCGTGTTCTTTTACGTTTGCAATGTCCCATAAACATTGCTAGCGAATACACAACAAAAATAGACAGATGAAAGGGCAGAAAACGACTTGTGGTTGTTGGTGAATGGATCAGAGCGAAGGTTCTGGTGCAAAATTATCGTACGTTTTAACAGGCATCACAAATAATACAGGGAAAACTCGATGATGCATTAATAATATTTGGTAAAGCAGCACAATGAGGATTTGTGATGAGTGAATTATCTCAACGAATATGAAGGGCGCTATGGTATCCGAATAAAAAAACAGGTGGATATGAAGTCACTTAAGCAAGCATTGTTTTAACTGCTTTGAGTAATTACAGTCACGGGTGTTAGTAGCTTCAACGAGGTTAAGAAGTACTTAGAAAATCGGTCTGTTAAAATGATAGCAAACTCAAGAGATGCACCCGATCTTGGCGTTATCGGAATTCCAGGCTACGCTAATGGAAGCTCGGACTTAAATAACTTTGAGTTTCCTTCCATGTGAGTTTGATGGAGCAGCGTCAGAACTTTTGATTACTTGATTAACCACGTCAAGCTTTGCGTTTTTACCCATATCGAAGCCTGACTGTGAAACTTAAAGAAAAACTATGCCTACTTCGATGGTGCCTCTGAAGATAATTTTCTGCTCCATTAACAACAATAATGCAGTACCTCACGAATCCTTGACTTCAACAAAAAAACCCCTAAAGTTGTTTTCCTCTGAAGAGTTGATAACTTTCTTCTATGAAATTTGAGGCTAGATGCATCGGAGTGGTGCAAGTTAAAGTCGGATATTTGGGCAGAAGCAGAAGAAAGTCATGCAAACTAGGACGGTTATGATTTCCTTACCAAAACTCCTCACTACAAACGTTGCACCAAAATAATCGATTTCAGAACAATTAAATTATTCAGAAATCAAATAAGGTGTTACCGTAATAGATTGCTTATGTGACCACCCAGGATAAGGCGCAATTCTTGCTTCAATACCTAGAGCACGAGTATTCAGGCCAACTTAGTGGCTTCTGCCACTTTGTGGAAAGTGTTGGAACGCTACAGTTTCAAGCCTTTACTGCTATTCCTCAGTGATGATGACAAGCCGAATTATGGGCTTGTTCACTTGTCCACTTCCCCACGTAGAAAAGGCCAAAATAAAGATAATGGGCGTCACCAATTGGTAACATAAAACCTGGTTCCAAGTTATTTTTTGAGTAAACGCCATGTCCTACCGACAGTCGACAGTTCAATGGGTATTGGCACATTGATCATTATTAGCAAAGTTTCCTTCATCCCCAAGGCTAGGTCAAACATTCATTCTTTGAATTCTGTAAGAAGTAAGACTTTGACTGCTCATGTACTAATTTTTCAGCTGGATTTTTAAGAGAAGGTTTCAAAATATTCGATATCTACTAATTTTGATGATGCTGAATAACAACTCACTTCTGACAAGCCCTCAATTATTTTGAACAGCTCAAAAATGTTTTGGCCTTACACGTTCGACTTTGCATTGATGTTTCAGGATATGCAAACAAGGAGCCAACATATCCCCTATCTTGCCTCACAAGCATCAACAATGTTTCATAAGCGAAACAACCTGGGATTCGTTTAAATGTTTTGCTTGCTACTGCGATATCGGTAGTGCCTCTCTTGACATGAACATTAGAGACACACTCATAGCGCAAATGAACCGCAGTCGCCAGTAGCATGTGTTTGTTACTGTAAACAATTCAGACACATCTAGTAAAGAATGCTTTGTTAAATGCTGAATCATTTAAAATGAAGGGATAAGTAACGTTAACCAAATCAAAAGTGTCAGCACGGTTGATGTGATCACCGCAAAAGCTATAAATATCACTTCGAGTAAAGCTAAAGATAAGCTCCCAAATTTATAATTCAAACCAAATTTACAGTGCTTTCATCAGAAACATTCGTCCTAAGAAAGTAATGATAAATAATTCATCACAATGCTTCACCATACCAACTAGAAAAAAGTGTTAATCTGTTAGAACAGACAGTTAAAAAGGTCAGGTACTTCCAACTATCCAAAAAACACTCTAAGCTTATCGATTCAATTGGCAAACTTTGAGGAGCAGTTAAACGCAAAGTCGACAAAGAACAGAGGATGGTAGTGTGAGTGTAAAAAAATGCATTAGCAGAAGAGAAAAAGAACAATTACCTGATCAGAATGGAAATCTTGGACAGTGACACCTTCAACAGAGATAGAGAGCCGCACACTTTGACGAGTCCAGGTCAGGTCAGTACCTTTGCCGATAAATTTGGAGATGCCATCCACTGAAGGCGGTTTGGGTGGTGGGACTCTCAAGCCAACATCCTCACAAACTCGAATGATGCATTCTCTGAAGTATAGGGAACAGGAGGTTGACCCTTAGTAAAATACAGAAAATGCGAAAAAAGTGTAACAAGAGCCATATTTATTGTCATAAACTATACTGACCTGGTTATTTGAGTTCGCTCCTGAAAGTTGAGTGACTTTATTGAGATGGTAATTGGAATGCAACCGATATATTGAATCAGGTAGGTTGCCAAGATCGAAGAATCATTCATACCGAATACCGATTTCGAATTCAGTACCTGCAACCGAACATCCATATTAAAGTCTGGAGAAATGTTAATAGCCGGTACAAAAGAACAATACGCGAATGATGCGAAATGGAGTGAAACTACAGGCGATGCGATTTACGTGGTAGAGGTGAAGCTTAAGTAGGTGATGTGCCAATTTTAAGAGGCAATGGGACGATTCAAAGTCTAGTCATAAAGTCAGTGAGAAAAATCCCGTCCCATAGAACCAGAATATACACAACCTGAACTGTTATGCGAAATTCGCTTAAGTGCCACATAAAAAACAATAAGGTTCGAAACAGATTTGCATTTTCACAGACGCCCATAGTTCACAAGGATGAAAAATATATAGTGCACTCAGCTTACAGCCCAGCACCTTCTATTGGTGAACATATGATTTCATATGTTTGCGATGCCTATGACCTAATAATAACATTTTATTATTCAAAATGACTTGACTATAAGTTGACACTCAATTTACTGGCCATTTTATAGAGTGTGAGAACATATTTGACGTCTCGCAAGATTTTCTGGAGTTATAAATGCAGCCACAGTTTCTAAAACACACTTTTAATACTAGACCAGAATTTTTTCGATGGGAATAATTACTTTCTCCCGCATAATCATACCAGTCTTATCAGTTAAGCATACAACTCGATAAAACACCAAACCATTGTTTTGGCCTAGTTCACTATAACCCTCCTTCCTTTTATTTTTCGCATAAGTACGGCTTGCAGTTTTGTTAAAGCATGGTACTATTTGTAATGTCTCGAGGCTACCTATTCGATAAAAAAGGTATAGGAATCCAGCGAATACCTGTATTCAGAGGAAAGGAAAGACTTAATGCTTTGGTCTGATCCGGAGGCCGGCCTATTCAGCGGAAGCATGACAGCCGCCAAAGTACGCATTCGTACAGGCAGCCTAATAAACAAAGCCTTGCGCGAGCAATGCTGTTTTAAACTGTTACATTTTACAAAATTAAGCATGCATTTGCTACTAACCTGGGATCTTAGTGCTGAGAATAAGTTAAAATGGTGCTAATAGATAGGCCCACATCTAAGTTGATGCTGCCTTTATCTTTCAGCTGCTGTTAAGATTCTGTAGATCGGCAGGATTTCACCTAGTTTCCACTAAATTGTGATTTGGATTTTTAAATCTTTCTAGGCTCTCCTGCTCCTTTGCCAGTAAAAGTAAAATCTTTTGACATGGATACTTCAATTTTGTGCACTACTATTTATTATGTTCACATTGTCCTCAAAGGTGCACGGGTTCGTAAACATCAACTGTCAACACTACTGTGGATGTTTTATAGCGAAAGAACTCGCACAGGTTTAGATCGGATTCTGCCTCAGTTTAGCTAGGAAACTGCTTATGGAAGCGAAGCCGTAGATGAAAACTGCGACAAAGTATTGTAACATGGCGATTGATTGAGTGAACCAGTCCATGAGTGAGAGCGTTAACACAATGTTCTTTGTGACAACTCGAACGTTGAGGAAGACACTTAAAAACAACTTCGTTACATCATTGATCATGCAAATGACCATGTAAATATACTCATTCAGTTGGAATATAACCTCGGCCGCACTTTGCATTACCATTACGGAGGTGTAAATCAGAGTAGAGAGTTGAGTCATTGAGAACAGCCTCTCCAATTGATTTATAATCATGGGTAATTTTCTTCTCGGAATTTCATATGCACCTCCCTTGGGCATACGAATGAATAGATTGTGCGCTACTGTGGAAACCTGGGTCCAGGCTTTCAGAATGGGTAGAAGGAAAACTTTTTGCGCCATTGCATTTAAACCAAGCTTGACGACGAATAAAAAGCAATCAAAAAGAAGCATAACGCTCTTTACGAACCTATTCCACAGTGGAATGTGGACTACGCCTTGGGATAGCTGATGCGTGGTGGCAGTGTAAAAGTCGACATTTCCATAACTTTCATCGCAGAACTGATAGTATACAGTTTCCCTTGCCATGATTAGGACCGTGGGTTCCCTATTGATCGCCTAGAAAGTGAATTTGAATTGCTGAATTGTTCGTGTTGTCACTAAAGTCTTGTGATGGCAATAGGGAAAGCTGAGATAGCAAGGAAGAGAGAACTTGCCGCTGTCACTGCGTAAAATTTACCATGGGTCAACGTTTGCGTAATCAGCGAGTAACACCACCCAATTTTGTAATGACGTAGTATTGCTGCGCGTTAATAACATATTACGCTCCATGCAGAATCGCTAATTGTCACACTTTGCGGGGTGCACTTGCAGCTCCTCGTTGGCTATATGCAATTGCCTTTGGGGTATTCACTCAATGTTGCGTTTAGAGCATCGAAACCTTTTATGTTAATTAAGTACAGGAGGAGAGGTTAATAACCCAAAAGCCTTCTTAAAACCAAAATGCCTCTTGAGGCATTGTTAGTCACGACATTTTTGTAGAAGTCCCTTTTATTGTGTCGAGGTAATGTGACTGCTACGGAAACTTGTTCAGGTCCACATTCTCTTCAGCTGGTCAATTAGTGGTGGAAGTAGGAGTCTTGCCAAATCACTGACCTTCCGCCGAGGTAGCAGTATCAAGAGCGTCAACGCATCTGGAAGCGTAGTAGAAATAATCGAGCGAAATTTGTAGTAATTTTATAGCGATTGCAGCAAATCCGAATTAGAAAATAAGTACAAATTAAGCGGCTTCCAATTTTAAAATGTGATATTACAACCCTATTCTTTTGTTTATGAGTGTAATACGAGAGCCTCACCAGTCTTAATCTCATCAGCCAAGCAATGCACTTTTTTGCCTCACTAGTCGTTGGCATTCTGTGGCTCCATTAAATGCAACACTGGCTAGGAGGTTCGCAATCTGCTACTGCCTTGCCGTTTGCCTCTGCTGTGGGTTTCGTCAAGGACGGTATGCCAATTCACTCTTTTGACCTTTAATTCGTCCGCTTTAGCAGATCGACAACCTTGGTGAGAACAAATTTGTTTAGGAATCTGTAAGGACTTCCTTAAGTACTGCAACATTGCTGCCATTGCATTCTTTACTTTCTTTACTTGTGTGCTGGCAAAGTTTCAATCGTTTTCACCCTCACTCGTCACCACTGTCATCGTTTCGGCTGTTGGATCATCGCAAGAAATGCTCCTGCAGCAGCTGCTCTTCTGGCATGAATGGCTACTCGTTTGGGTTTAGGAGAACCTCCGACTTGCAGATTTTGCACACATAGAACTGCTGAAAATGCAAATCACCAATTTGGTAGTTTTTATCAAATGTTGCAATCTTACAATCTTTGGTGTGCATGCAGGAAGGGGAAAATGACCGACCATTTCTGTCATAGTTTGCCCCATTTATACGAGCATGCAAAGTCAAAGTGGCTTAGCAACCTAATCACTGAATTACTGCGCCATTAATTATGACTGACGTATGTGTACAACCACCGTGTTTCAATGACTACAATGTCTAAGGAGTCTCGGGTGTCAGTGGCATTCAAAAGGTCCTCAAGGAAGGTTGGCCACACGGTGTTTAGTCGCGTTAAAGAAGTGGCCGGTATGCAATCGCGCCAGGTGTCCTTTGGAGCTAAAAGAAGAAATGTGGGTCCAAACGGAGGCACCAAAAGAAACCTTGTTGCGTCCCGGAGGGTCATGGAGCAAATGGTATTTTGGTCACGCCTTTTGTTCGCAAGATTCATTTCTCACACCCGAATTGGCACTTGCAAATAAATTAATTGCCTCCAGCTTATGTTCACTGGCTTTCAATGAGTAAATTGCACTTAATTCCCAGTGATTTTACCCTCCAGAAGGATTCCTGCCAAACACTGCGAAATCAGCCATCACAAGGAGCATCGACATTTATCAGCGAAGGAAAAAATTGAGGCTTGAATGAGTAGATAAAAATCACGTTTGCTGTGTCAAATTCGTGCAGCATTGATGAGTTTACAGGCTCATGAAAACAAGACTGATCCATCTTGAACCCCGCATTTGTACCTTTAAATTGTTTGGGAGCGGCCTTGAAACCTTTGATGCAGTCTCCCTTTGTGCTGGTAGAAACATTGTAACTCTGTCATGCAAGTGCCTTTGTGACTAAGACTTCATTCGCTTCACTAACCCGAATAACAAGGGCCAATTCAAAAAGTGAATCATTACAAAAGTCAACCTTCGTTTTACTGAAAGAAATAAATAAGAATTTTCGCGATCTTTCCATTGGATGTGAGCGCGTGTTCACCGAAATGGTTTCTACGGTAAACAATTGAGTCAGAGTTCGTCTTTACTAAACCGTCAGGAATTGAAGTTACTGAAATTGTTTAGGAAATGATAAATATGCCTGTGGAGGCTGGCTTGAAGTTGTTATGAGGCATACAAAACAATGTTACCCAAAAATGCAGTCAGAATGTGTGGCTACGACTAGGGATGGGCTGAAGTTGGTTAAACATGGGCAGATTCAGCTCTCCACCCCTTGCCTACGCCCTCAAGACATAATTGAAGCGTTTACCCCAAAGTACCAGACTTTCATTTCGACCAATCGTTTGTATTTCACCTCCGAGCTTACATGAATCTCCATCGTCCTGATGTGCCTGATAAAGCGGTTGAGATGGAAGCTGACCATCAGCCTCATTCTGCTATATGTCCTCTGGTCAGGGGTGGTGAGGTACCGATCGCGTCCCTCGAGCCTTTTTGACTCCTTGTGGTCTGCTACTTTTAAATACTTATTTGAGTAGTTTCGTCATCGAAGAGCATTAATATTTTGTGCTTGAATTTCTCCTTTCCTTCCACTCAATCAATCGTATGTTTTTTTCTCTTTTTTTGGAATTCAAAGTAGCAAAGCTAAGCGTTGAAGTCGTTCACAGGTTGGGTTTTGCAATCTCAAGGCAGTGGTCTCAATTAAGGAGCAGTCAGTGCCTTTATAGCTCCTCTACCCACATTCGCCTAGCAATATTAGGCTGATTAGATGCAAAAAATTTCACAATTCAATTTGCTTGTGTGCAAGGCGGTGACCTCCCCATTTTCGTCCATGTGCTCAGGGCAAGTGAATGCGGGTTTCAGTGTCGCGACCCACGCACTCCTTTGTTTGTAGATATACAAGGCAAAACGATGGTAAGCAATGACACAATTTTTAAAACCGTTTTTGTTCATAACGCGCACACTCATCATGATGGCTTTTTAAAGAAAACTGCCACTCTTTGAGGGAGGAGGACTCAAACCTAAAATGAGCCCATGTTCAATGCACAAAAAAAATAATTGAGCGATATTTTTCCTTTTTAGTCTGACCTACAAAATTGGCTTTCATTAATTTAGTGCGAAGGCAATAAAATCCCTTTCGCACACGACTTGGAGGTAGGGTTTAATTTTCGAGATTTCCGATGGCTCATCATGCAAATAAACTGGTGATGGCGTAAAATCGAGACGTTGGCTCGGCATTGGGATGCCAAAGTTAAGGGAGGGGGTGGGCAGGGCAAGAGGATGGAGTAGGTTGCTGTAATGTCAAAAATTGCGTTTTTGAGTATCATGAAAGCAGTAGAGAGGCCACCTTCCTACAATCGCCCACTCCTTTTACCGAAAGCGCACAAACGAGTGATCACCTCTGCATGACTTAACTAGGATTCCTTCCCTCCTTACTTTTCTGCTGTTCTAGCAGTGCTTCAGCACCATCTCTCATATGGCACCGCCAAGTTAAACGACTCAATTGGTTTTGCTCCATAATCCACCCCGATGATTTAATTAATTAATGACAATGTGAATTTGGCAGACACTTGGTGCCCCACACCAATCGATCAAACAGCACAATAGAGGTCTCCCTGTCCCCCAACTGATCCACCCGCTTTAATCACGAAATAAACTCTCAAAAGCTGCCTTTTCGCCTTCTTCTGTGCCCTCCCAATCTCACTGAGTGTGGGATTAACAAGAAGTTAGGAATCTGATCCAGTGAACGCAAAGCCCTCACAGTAGGCGCTACCTCAAAACATTCCTATTTGAGTGCTTTTAAACTGGTATTTATTGTAAGCTACGGAAACTTTGTTCGCATCATCTAACTCAAGCCTTGGGAATGAGAAACAAGCCTTAAAATGAAGACCTGAGAACCATCTGCCTGCCCCTCTAATCGCGCTGCTCGCTGTGAATGAGCCTCACGCCTGATGACTTTGCACGATGCTTAAAAATTAGGCACTTCTCATCTGCACTAACTGTGGGATCAGAGAATTGAGATAAAGATGGTGATGGTGCAGGCGTCGCATGGATCTACCAGCCATGTCAGAGGAGACTTCCTTCTGCAGCAAAAGGTCATCATTTTATTTGCTCCATTATAAAGTAGTTACTTGAAGATAATCTGCGTCTATGACAAATTTTACTACGAGGGAATTCTGTTGTGAGTCGGCAAGTGGCGAGACAAATTTAGCGGCAACCTTGAGCTCACTTTTGATGTCACTCCTCCTCTGAAAAGCTGAGAAAAACAGCAGCACAGAATGCAGTTAGGGCTTACAATTCCCGACCGCCCCATCAACTGACGTGTTGGCAGTAGTGAAGGCAAATCGCATTAGCGTAAGGCAGCGGTGCCAAACCACTCAACATTAAGCTCTCTCAGAAGTCCAAGACAGCTGTGCTGGAGCATCCAAATATCTTCGTGTGGACAACCCGTTCCGCAGTCTTTCCACACTAAAAAGCCCTTCCATAATGCTATGCCAATGTCTGCAATAATTCAAGCGCAATTTTTATTAAGCGAAAAAAGACGACAGTTTAAAGTGACACCGTAAAAAGTGCATAAAATTGACGAATTAAGCCTTCTTTAGGATAGACCTTTTGAAATGACTACTCAGTTTGAACCCTTTAATTGCACAGTAGCTTACGAATAATTAGTGTAACCACCTCATGCTTGTAATTGTCTTCAGTCAAGTGTCATGAGGCTTGGTTCGATGGGTTGAGTTGGCGGTTGAGTCAGTCCACCCCATCTAATCGCTTAAAGTATTTCATTAAAAAGCCTCTCAAGGGATCTGTCGAACTGTTAATGAAGGCAAGCATTGTGTTTAAGGCAATGCCTTGTCAACTGCGGGTTTCAAATGAGGAATCTTGTTGTGCGACGAGACTGAGGGTTGACAGAAAAGGGCATAAAATTTAAGCTCGAAGACATGATTTATTCTAATGTCAAGAGTTACACAATTTTACCTTTGTTTAATTAAGTTTCAATTATGCTCACTTTAAGCCACAATAACAAAAGACTTGCTGGCAGTATCAGGATGCCAATGCCACAGTCGTTATAGGGCGTGTCACTTTGAAACTGACAAATATTATAGTGCTAATGGCAAAGTTTCACTGCTCCAACCACGTCCGTCAACGAGAAAAGGTAGCACCATTCAACACCAGCGTTGATGAGTTTGAAAACGTTTCCTATCCATGTGAGGTGCCACTCGTAGGTCAAAATTGGGTGATGAAGAAGTGCCAAGTCTGCAGCTGTCTCATTCGCACAAGGAGCAGTGGAGATTCAAAGTATCCACATATTTTCGCCAGTGCTGAAAGAAGTGTGTGTGTGTGTGTGTGTGCGGGTGTGAGGTTGACATAAACACCGCACTTGTATTCTTCTCTGTGTGCGAGGCATTAACTAATACAGAAGTTGGTAGACGCTACGACTTCATAACGAGTCAAGTAGTCGACTGATTATTACAATATGGTACGGGTGAGGCAGGAAAAACAGCAGCAAGGAGTCCACTAGCTTAAGCTAAATTGCATCAAGCAATTAGCACAATCCTTACTCCGATCTGTTTACTACCAATTTATGACGTCTCCAAACAATAACCTGCACCGAGAGGCAAATTCGGTAAATTTTCGCATGATCCAAGGAAAACGACGAATTTCACATCGACGCAAGGCGTGCGCGCCGCCTTCTCCCCTCTCTGCTTGGGGCAATAAAGACGAGGATTTACGATCGGTTGAGTAATCGGGTGGAAACTGGACTGCCTCGTGATTTTATTGCAATATGCGGAAATGCAGGCTTACTTAAACCGCTTCCCTCGGCAATGCTTTTACCAACCTCAATGCATGATTGACTTCCACGTTGCTATCAATTTGGCATAAAAAAAAGTTACACTTGCTGCACAAAAGAAAGTGCATAGCCTCGAGTCATTGAAAAGTGCTCAATGAGGAGCTGTTTCGTGATTGTTTGAGCCACCACCCAAAAGCTCGCTGTCAAAGAAGGGCGACAAAAATAGGTCTGATCCATTTCTTTTGCTCAACATCTTAACAAGTTGCTGTCTGTTAATTTGCCATCGTCATTTTCCATTCTAATTGCTTGTTTCTTACTTGATGCTTTTGATTGGTAAACAGAACGAACTTCTGTGGCAATAGCTGTGCGAAGGGAGAATTGCAGGGTTAGCATCTTCATAATAGGCGGCGTCAAAAAAGTTTTTTTCTAACAGAATAAGAACCGGAATCTAAACAAAAGTTAAACAGAAATGCGTGCCTTGTTTGTGTGCAGATTAACAGTGGAAAAGTGATTGTGGACGGGACAAGGCAATGAAAGATACTCACCACGTTGATGCCTCCTTTTCAAGCTTCACAAGAGCTGATTAAGACAACCTCATCTGGCTGCGTGATTTATGTGTCTGAGTCTACTAACGGAATAGCAGGCATTTCTTCAGGCCAGGTGAACTTCGAAGAGGGTTCGAGGTTTGCTCAAGATGACCCAAGATGCCTGGCACTTAGGTTTCACATACCATAGAACCACTTTTTACCTGCCTGAGATTGTGTGACTTTTGGGAAGATAACTTTGCTAACTGAATTAGGGCATCAACCTCGGTTCCTTTGGAAAATTGGGGGCGTAATTACTTGGGAATGTACGTTTCACCTTCCATCGTCTAGCTCGTGCTCCATGTCTGCCCAACTAATTTTAAGCAGGTCCATTATAACCAAAATGTCTGCCCAAATGAAAATGGAGGAGGTAGGAAGCTGGCTGATGTTGAAGAGTGGCCAGTGCATGAATGGGCGCTGTCAAATGAAAGCCTACACCTTAAAACAGACTCCAAGCAGATCGAGAAGCCCGCCCTACCACCTTCTTCTTAGCGCCATACTCACCACTGCTGCCATCAATAATAGCATCATCTTGAGCAACAGTGAAGAATGATGTGCACAGACACACACAAAGGAGGATTCAGTGTGATTTCTGCGTGCTAGTGCTGACCAATCAGGTGCACTTGTGGTGAGTACCATCGAATGTCATTTAAAACCCTCCTTCAGAGCCCCGTGACACAGTTCTACTCCACAGACACCCCCTACGAGTATGGTTGCTGGAGCTTGTGAGTTTCGTGCCCTCACTTTTGCTAAAGCCATCTTCACAGATTTAATCAATGTAGTTTCATTAATTTAAATTTTCTTAGTGGTTATATTAACGCCATTCACTGCTTTGAACAGGTATGCGCGTTAGTTACCACCATTTTTACGCTCTTCCACGCCTTTGTACTGTGTCGTGAGTCATGAGGTTGTAGTGAACTTCCACTTGCCGGCAATACGAAACTTCGAATGTTCCTGCAGGATTCGTTGTGAAACGGTTTTTATTGGCTTTGATTGAGCGGTTTCTTTTACTCCTTGTAGATACTAAAGGCAGCGGATCACGATCCAAACCTGTCGTCTTAAAATATGGTGAGTTAAGGCGTTGCACACGTCCCCTAGGCTAATGAAGATTGACGAACAGCGTTGTTTAGAGTTGCCTTGTCCGTCAACTTGTAAATGTGAGAGACTTCAAACAAACCCAAGTTCTTATTTGAGTAATATTTGATTAACAACTTCCACGTAAGACGAGATTTTTACAGCCTACTCCAGAAGTATTTTTGTAAAATTTATGCTTGGCCAGAGGAGACGTGGCAGTTCGACTTTCGCAATCAAAGTACAGCGCAAAATGCATTTTTCAAGCTCCTAATAACTTAATGTGTAACCTAACTCTTTCTGTTACAGCACCTTCGCACGGTAAGCTAAATCCTAGCCACTTCTTTTTGCGTTCACCAAGCGAGACCAATGATGCCAGTTTAGCGATGCATTAAGCCTATTATTTTATGCTCTCAAAATCACTATGCACTTCCTTCACCTCTCAGCTGAACGACCTCGAACACGAGATTCTCGAGAAAAAGGAAAGGGTAAATGGAAACACTGACAATTCTCAGTTTTGTGAAGGAATCAGTTTAATCCAAATCATGCGCATCATTCTTTGCCTTACTAGGTTGGCAGCGTAGCAAGTCCAGCGTGTACGACTACGGCTCCGATCTCTACTGTAAGTCTCGAAACAAAGCCCGCACCTTTATGCAATGAGAAATGGGTTTAAAAACGAGACGTCTAACCGTGTCCATGTTTAATCACAAACGGGGCATTCGTTTAAGGCCATCGCGAATGCAGCTCAGTGCGTTAAAATGCCACCGTCAAAACGCGTGCCACGGTGATGGCTCGTCGCAGTCAAGCATTTAATGCCAATCTGTGCTCAAAGAACTGGCCTTTGGATAAAAAATAAAATCTGGTAAAATGCAAAATTGACTTTTAATTCTTTCAGTTTGTGAAGAACGAACGTCGCATGAGCGCCACCGACGAGGTGAGGAATTGTCTCTGCGTTGCCTTCTAGAGCTTGGGCATCTTACCACCTTCAAATCAACAATAACTTTAACCTCTTTTGCTTTTCTGCCATAAATGGCCTTTGCGATTCAAGCCAATTAGGGAATGGAGTCGGTGATGGAGTCGCTCGAAGTCAGAAGGGATGAAGAGGCGATCGACTCTAAGTGTTGTGGTTGGGAGTAAAATTACATCCAAAAAGGGCGCGAAGGGATGGTTAGAGAGCATATCGCAGGGTTTTCAGATAATAAACTACCGTTCTTTCCTTTTACTCCATTTTTTGGGGGTAATGGTTGTACTTCCCCTTACATTTGACAGTTGAGACGAATTTTGATGGAAAGGCATCCGAGTTAACGCATTAATTTGTTTTGGAGAAAAGTTGTTAAGGAGACCATTTTCACTTCTCCTTACAGCTCAATCGTCGATGAGCGGCAGGAGGACGGGCAAAAATAGCAGCTGTTACGAGATTGGTGAGTGTACGAGACTGAAGTTTCTTCTGCGTGTCAGGTGAAATGCAAGAAGAAGCAACTTAAGTAATAATGTTTGAAATTTTTCCTTCGTTTAGACTGCCCAGCTAAAAGTGAGTCAAAGTTGCCTTGTCATTGTAACTAAGGGACCACGAAAAGTTAAATTTGTTACTCCTTAATTAAGCAGCTCAAGCATAAGGTGTAGCTGCCTCGGCGTAATTCAATTTAAAGCCTCCATTGTGATGGTGATGTAACCGCGCATGGGAAACGGAATAAACTACCACTTGAGTGGAATCACTGGATGCACGTACTGTGCTGTGCTAAGAGAGGCAGTGGAATGGGTATGAGGCACCCACAGGAGCTCGAGTAGAGGGGGAGAGAAAGAGACTTGATGCCCAAATCCTTCCGCTTTATAATGGTTGAATATTTTAATTTCCAGACTTTAGTGCACAAAATGAGATGCAAGGTAGTTCCTGCACTTCAAAACGCTATTTATCGAAGTCATCGCAATAAGCATGATTGCTCGCAAACAGCACTAGTTTCAAGAAACTTGTTTTCTCGCATTGAATATCTCATATATATACCTCATTTGAGACATCATGGTGCTCTCACGGTACATACCTCTCCTGACATCCCTCAGTTTCAAGCAGTAGCATTGCCTACGTGCAGGTGATGAGGATATAAAGACAGGTGCGTGTTTTCTTGCAGAACAAAGACGAAGGCGCGCCTCCGTCGAAGCCATCGTTCAGAGTGCAAAGCCTGAGTCCAGTAAGTGAGATTTGTGCTTCAACTTTACCTCACTCAATCGTCTCAAGTATTCACATCTACCTTATTTACTATCTCTAAACTCTAGCGACCGCATGCCAGCCCACCGTTCCCGTTGGTCCACCGATTCAAAAGCGCATGCTAACCGTCAAGCAAGGTGGTGAGTGTCGCCAAAATTCCCAAAAAACAAAATCACTTTAATGGACTTATTAGGTCTGAGGAAAGGCTGATTTGTCAATTCTGTCAGTAGTGGTTGGAATGCTACTTTTTCATTGTAGTTGAAGACGACTGCGTCACACCGAACAAAACCTTTTATGGATGGACACAGATTTGTAGGTGCCGCTATCAATTCGCCCTTTTTTACATCCACTTCTTCTCTCCCTTCGTTAGCTAAATTATGCGCCCTTTTAACCATCCCTTATTTGTCTTCTTTAGCGAACGATAGGAGTTTGCAGAAGGTCCAAATTATCGAAAGGGAGGGTCCCAAAGCCCGTAAGTATACGAACAATAGCAACGACCAAACTTTTCTCCTTACTAATGCGGACAATGCTAGCTTTGTGTAATCTTTTTAGGTGCCTACACTCCCAGATATGAGTCAGCCAACGCTTATCCCCACACCTTCCCCTGTATGTCTCCTTGATGCTATTATTCTGTGACCATGCAGGTGGGACGCCATCGTATCTTTAAAATTCGCATTCCTTCCATTAGACGCTGAGTCTGAGCCGGATGCGAAAACTTACGAGTGCAAGCAGCGCTTCATGGAAATGCTGGTCTACACAGGTACTATGCTAGACTCCATCTTCTGTGACATATTCTATGGAAGGGAGCTTTGTTATCTGATGCTAACAGGCTTTCTTTATTGTATCTTTCAATAGACTCCTTCGATTGGCGCTCAGGAGCGGTAGGTTCTCATAAATGCTCACATAAAATATTTTACAATAAAATTCTCTCCTTGATGGTCTTCTGGCTTCTCTTTTAGGCCGAACCTGAAGGGATGGGTATGTTTTGTTTTTGCTTTCTTCCATAAGCATAGTAACTACCACCCATGAGTTTGATAAAGTTAGTGAAAGTATAATGCAGAGCAGTAAACTTAAAAATCAACATCAACTTTTAATTAACTTGGCTGCTTTGTTTAACCAATAGGATATGAAACTGGTGATGACTCACCTTACCCGGTTAACAGCTATTTCCCAGTGAAAGAGTCCTCCCCTTTGTACAAGTATGTCAATGCCATGCGCATTGAGTTGAAGGAGGCGGAAGTGCCGCCAGACCGTGTGGTTCACGGTCGTGTCTTCTTCAACCTAAAGGAGCCCGTCACCGTCGAGGCCGTTGGGATCGACATTAACAAGACTCTTGCCATGACTATGCCCGATGGCAAAGTTATAATTGTGAGGGCAATGTGCTCACAGCCTGTTAACATTGAATGCTAAATAGGTTTAGTTTGATGAGCGATTTGATTGACATCAGGCTGAACACACATTACTGTATTATTAGTAGAAAAGTGAATTACGCTTAACTTCAAGGTGAGCCAATGCGAAGTGCATTTTTTACTCCTCTTGTAGCCTTCTCGCGATAAGAACTATGCGCCTGAGTTGAAACTCCTTCCGAACCGTCAGCCGAGACTGCTTCTGCCTGGTATGGAGCCGCAACCAGGGGACAGTACTGCTGCAAATCGCTTACCAAACGACTTCGCTTTGGTGGAGGCCATCCCCAAAAAGGCGATTCTTCAGTCCGGATATTCTGCCATCCCATTCAAAATTTACGTGCCTGAGAATCAGGTGCCTACTTTTACCTACACTTGCAATAAGGGTTCCAGTGTATTCAACAAGTGAGTAGCCCACGTCAATGTGAGGTGACTGGTGTTAGGACCTTGTGTAAAGCAACTTCATCTCTTCCTACCTTTAGCTATTCCGTTGAAGCTTCAGTCCGAATGAATGGAAATGTTGTGAAGAGTGAACGCGTGCCCATTGTGGTCCCTGCCTTGGGTAAGAAAAATGACGATTACGCGGAATCCGACGACAACTACGACCTTGTGGTAAGCACTGATTCCAATTACTTGAATATAGTCATGGTACAGAGTAGTTCTGATGGTTTTGTTTTTCGTTAAACAAATTTTAGATAACTAATCGACAGTTTACAAAGGATGACGGGTTTGATTTCGCTGTTGGCTATACAGAAAAAGATTCGGGTCATGACAAGCCGAAAAAAGTCACGGCTTCGGTGATCCGAAAGGCCAAATGCCCTGCAATTGGTTTGGACGACGAGACCAGATACAGTGTTACAGACCACGCCAGTGTGTCAAGTAGCAGTTCTAATCCGGTTTTGGAGAAGTATCAACAAAACACAGGGAATAAAACTCTTAAAACCGATTGGGATGCCAATGCCTACTCGGAGAACAACCTCGTCCCCTTCACCACTCCCACTGTTAGTGCTGGTGGATTCACTTGTGACTACCTTCTTGAGGTAAGCCACTCTTCGCTACTTTTTAAACTCTGATTTGTTAAAAGACAAATTAAATGCATCTTTTCGTCAAACCTTTAGCTGCATGTGGATGATGAGACGTACAGAACTCCAGTCCTCTTAGTCAACCGCTACGATGACAAGGCCTCCAATCGCTCTGATATTAGCTCCCTTTCCAAAAGAAAGGACTTCAAAGTCACCGCGTAGATGAAGCGAACACGGTCTCCTCAAACTTGACTCTGTGACAAATGATCTTTCCAAAAGTATTCAACATGTCTGTTTCCCCAACTTTTCTTCTTTCTTGCATACGCCATCTACTTCCACCTCCCTCTGTGATGTCACAATGCCTATTATAGGGCTTCATGCAAGGTTTCACTTCTTTTGTAATATTTTATTGCTCAGCTTCCCGTGTTTGTCTCCATTTTGTTTTAGTTAGGCGCCATTCGGGTATTCAGACGTGAATGAATACAAACTGGAACTAGTCGTTAGACTTTAGCTCTTTTGTACTCCAAAATGTACCAGTTTTACAATAGATCCCACAGTAGTAATGGTTGGCTGCATAAAATGGTTGCCTGAATCACAACTCATGGAATGAACTTGGACAAAATCATTTCATACTCCAGAAACAGGTGATTCTTGGCATTATGGTAGAGTTTTGACGGATGTGTCAGAGTGAAGGAGATGTGAGGGTCAAACCTTGCCATTTGCTTGCTTAGAAGGACTTGAAAAAAACCTACTCCACTAAGTAGTCAGCATTAAATGGTGCATTAGGCCTTCCATGTGGGGCTCGGTAGGAAATGGTCTTCAAAGGTGCATTTTGAAGAGAAATTAGAATATAGGATATGCAAAAATCATGGTCGTTTGCATTAACCTCCAGGATCTCTTCCTTAATAATTCTGTGTTATTTATGAAATCATCGTTGGCATCAGGTTCACAACTTGCTCGATTTGTGAATTAAGGGACTTGCAATAACCTTTGATCTGCTGGCTGCGGGTCAAACTTAGTACTGGTTGCCCTCTGCAAGCAAGAACGAAAGTGTCTCCGTTGACTTTTCATAGTTTCCGATCTTCTTTGATGGCTTCAATAGAAGTATGCCTATTCAATGCGATACATGGGATACGCTCTAATCCCTGAACGATCTCTCATTAAGTATTTTCTTTGCTCATCCTTTCCGCACTTCTATGATAAAAATGCTTTTAAATGTCCAAATCTATGAGGCATCTGTGGCACCACGGTGTCAATGATGGGGCAAATACGTAAAGGCAATGAGCCAGAATTAATTTTTTTATCAGATATCTTTTGTTTAAACGAGTTCTCGAAGATCTTGTACACAAGACAAAATTAAAAAGAGATATTCTGAGGTGTTGAGTAAGCGTTATTCATTTGAAACGAGGACTTCACTTTGCCTGCAAAATGGAACATCTGTGCTGGCTTGCGAAAATGCATTGGAAGCGTTAGCACCACTTGCCCAGAAGTCAAGATGCTTTATTTAGAAGTGTGACATTAACTTTGCGGCAATTACCCACCATCACCCCGAGGATATTTTATACTATCCTTGTTTCAATTTGATGAGCAATTCATTTGCATTGTGATCCATCAACCAGTCCTTATTCACCCGTCATAGCCGGTATCTATGGGACTGAGTTTGGTTCCGCTTAACTTTTCAACCGGAGTAATCGGCATGTGAGGCCTTAACTGATTTTACCGTTACGTACGTGTCTGGACGGTTTCTTTGGCACTCATTCATACCAGTTGATTGACTCACTATTTTGTCGGAAATGTTTTTCATTGTTTCTTTAACGAACATGTAAAAGTGTGTTCCCAGCCTGTATTTTCACCCTTGGGAACAATCTGTCCTTTATTTATGCGACTTAAGATACTGTTCTACTCTCAAGGAATTGCTCTCGCGTTTCGGCTGAGCCATTGGGCTACTCTTTACGGACACCCACTAATGACTCCAGATTGGGCACGGATTTGGTAACTCGATCTCTACTTAATTCAAGTCTGCCTAAAGCGAACGATCCCAAAAAGAACTGCCTTCTTCACCCTCTATTTTGTGGTGGTTTGGCACATACTTCCCTCCCCTATTCATATTTCCACCTCTCAACATTCTATAATTTTATTCAGAAAGAAACTGTACGATTACTAATTTTAACTTCTGCAGCATTAAACATGAACATTTAAACTACTTGTGTTTGTGTTTTATACCCAAGCAATTGATGTAAAAGGAAAATGAACATTTCCTTAATCAGTGTCTATTCAGAGTCCTCAAAGGCAAAATATGGAGTAATCGGCTTGAATCCTGCCACGAACCTAGCACAGGCCTTACGAACTTATACGGGTGTTTAAAAGGGTCTGCTTTCTTGTTTCCGCCTTCATTGCTATCCTCCACCGCCGATGGTAGATTTCTGCTGTAGAACTAAATTCCACGCATAACCCGAGTAACATTAAATACAACGTCTTTCTTACAGCCTCGATGCTTTTGACACGCTTGGCTCCTTAAAAGTAAAAAAATCCCTGCCTCATTACAAACCTGCTTATCAAATTAATGCGGATAAAAATTGCGCGAAGAGTACAGACAGGAGACCTGGTCAAAATAAGGCCTACTATGCCTGCAATTGAAATAATAACGCGCAATAGCACGGTAAGGTTGGTGCAAACTCTCTTCTTTTCCCAAGATTGGCACCACACTTTAATCCGTAGCGTGGCGTCACTGTTGCCTGCAACAAGGTGGAGAGAGATGGCACAACTATCAAAGGCTTTTCCTTTACTTATTATACATATTACCAGGCAGAAGATCATAAAGACACTGCCACTGCCTGAGGTTCGGACTGTGCTTCGTTCCCACCCTCCCCTTTTCAACCTAACCCGTCAAGAAAGCATGAACAGAGACTATAGTTTGAGATGGTAATGACTTAAGCACCATAAAGTCAGAGCTTGATGATGATGCGACGAATTTGGAACCAATGCGTCCACCGTTGCCGCAACTCACAATCCGTCAAGGCTTTAGCGCACAATCTTGTTATTCGATGAAAGGCGGGTGTAAGGGAGGCCAAGCATGGACACCGTTCTTTACGTAAGTGCTGCCAGCGCATTGCTATTTTCACTGCTATAACAAAACAAAATCTAATTTCACTTACACAGGATTGTGTATAATTTTTTAATGCCTTGATTTTTCATTTAACCCACAGCTTTTAATTGGGTCACTGAGAAGTCTATTACTGTGTGTTTTTACTGCGACTCGAATCACTGGCCTCCTATGTCTTCTGCTCCAGTGTTTTGATGGCAGTGAAGGCAAAAGCCAATCTGACACGCCTCTCACTAAATTCATAACATTAATATGGCAGAAGAATGAATAAGGTGCTATCATCGGAGCCTGTGAGCCTCCTTTAGAATCTCTCCTAATCTTGTGTTCTGCAGGTAAGCTTTTAATGATTAAACGGACATTATCAGCAAATTTTAACAGTCCAAAAGCTCATTACAAAGCTATCTGCTACTCAGTGCTGCAGAATTGGGTGATAGTCAGCACATTCTCCTTCTTAAGCACAGTCCTGAAATGGTACACCAAACTGAATGAAACCACCAAGGGGCAGCAGTTGAGTGTTTCTGCAGTCAAAAGCGATTCTGTAAAGAGTTCTTGCAACACAAACGAGGGGACAAATTCCGAAAGCGAGGTGGGCTGCGCCATACTTTAACTGGTAAAATAGCTTGTGACGTTTTCGGTCACGAATTGTTGAGGACCCCCTCATTGCACCTCCGCAAGGTGACTTGGATTTTGGAGTCATGTCAGTAATCACAACCGTTTCAATACTCAACTATGCATATCTTGTTATGGCACCGCGCCTGCTTCCGTCTTCAGGTAAGTGCCGGATCACTGCAATGAGCCGATGCATTCACCAAATTTACTGATTGTTTCACCACAAGTAGGTACTTCATGAGTTACTTCATATCTGATGGCTTCTGTGTCCCTTGAAACAAACAATCACTTCCTGAAAATCGGCATCTTCCTAGAGTTCTCAAAATTTGTTAGCGTTTCTAGTTTTGAAAAAGCGAATAGCTGAAATGGCTTTGAGACAGTTTATTCAAGGGGTAAATCAGATAAAAATGGATACTCAGAGTCGAACTTTAAAAAGTTGTTGGTTATGATGTGTGCGAATTTTAAAACCATCAAATAGCAACAGGAACGAGACGGCTGCAGCTGTATGCAATAAAATGCGGTGTTTTCAGTTTTTCGACATTCGTTCTCCTCCCCTCTCGAATCTCACCATCTTCATTTTTGTTTCCTACTTTTTGCTCTTACCATTCGTTTCATTCAGCCCTAGAATTGCACTCTAGTTTGTCAAAATAAATATTAAAAACCAGAATTGTTTAAAGAGTTGAATTTTAAGTCCTTACAAAGCAAATAGGCGTGTTAACAAACAGTCGCAGACTTCCACCGGCGTGATCCCTGCGTTAATGATGCGAATTCCCAGTGACATGACACAGTCACTTTGTCTTACTGATTGCCCATGTCTAATTAACCCCCGCATTTTGCGCCCAAGTGACACCACTTAGGAGAAAGCAGTGATTGATGATGCCACTGGTCATCACCATCGATGGTGAATCAAAATGCACACCAGAGGAGTAAGAATCTAACCGCTGATTTAACCTTCATTCTGAGGTCACAAAGCATGGGCTGAAGGCAGTGAAGGTGTGGAACTCCGCTACATGCCATTTGCTTTGTATTTTTTTTTGTTTGTTTCATCCAGAAATAGCGTAGGCTTGTGCAGCGCGACAAATTTTGAAGAGTTTATCTGACTCCTCTTCCCAACTACTGTCCACTCCCTTCTCAATACCTTGGAGAGAGGAGGTCGCATGCTCACCGTTTCGATGGTTTACGCATAGGAATGCCAATTGCTGCAATTTTGTCCTTCCCCAGATTTGCATAAATATTCACAAACCGCGGACACCTAGAAGCAAAAATGGGGACATTAACAAAGGGCTAAACCTTGTAAAAACCCGATTACATTTTCTGCTTGCTAACAAAATCTCCCACTGTTATTTGCCATGACCTTGGCGTTATTGGTGTGGGGATAGTTTTAATTGGAGCTTTTGTAAGTAGCTTTGGTCAAAATTAAAACAAGAGCCAAATGGTTTGATTCGAACGCAGTTAGCAGCATGAGGCAGCAGGAGGCGAGATTAATTCCTCCCAAAGTTTTAACTGCATCTATGATCAGCACTAATCAACGAAGTACAAAACACCAGCTTAAAAGTGCGGATGCAAATGGATGCGATGAACGCATCACATCGGTATTTTGCATACAACACAGCACTGAAGGTATGGCAAAATGCCCTTGAAGAGGAGGTGCATCAGGTAGATGCCCACAAAACAGCCAAAATAATGGGCTTACACTGGAGTGAAGTGTTTGACCCATTCCACAAAGTTTATAAACCTCTACCCTCTTGTCATCCTTTTGCAGTTCCGTCGATTTAGTTGTTTAAATTAGCCTAACGAAATTTACCTCAACCTCCCTTAATCTGACCATTTAGTTAACAGGGCATGGCATCCTCACGTGGTCAGGTGTCCAGTTCAGATTAGCTGCTACTGCGTAGCGCTACTTCAGCTGTGCACTCAGATTTGTGTGTTAATGCCTCCTTCTTTCTGCCGCCATGACATTGTAAATGGGCAACACCGGTGTTTCTGTTGACCGACAATCTGGTCATTGCACTGTTATCACTTAGCTTCTGTGCATTTTGCCTCAGTGTTGTTATTTTAAAGGGCTTACCCAAAAACATTAACCATTCATGTGCTTTTTTCGTACAAAGTAAATGCTGAGTGGTCAATTTTTATCCAAACAAAATAAAATTAACGTTAACCACTTACTGCCACAAATTTGCCCTCAAAATTTAATTTACATGAGGTGCATTTTATTATATTCCTATCTCTTATCGTGTATAAAATTGTTGAAGCGTATAAGGGGTGGATGACTGTCCAACAGAGATACAGTCAATTCCCTCCGTGTGCAGTCAAGCCATTTTCGGAAGATGTACTAAGCTCGAGCCAGAACTGCTCGGAAGACCCTCACTGAAATCGCAAGGAAAGATGGCAATATAAAATAAGGTTATTCCAACCTTAACAACTCAACCACAGCTCTGATATTTTGGGGAAGGTTAGTGTGTATGAGTGCGTTATCTGACACTGAAAAAATAATTTTTAGTTGGTCCTTATCAATAGTATTAGTTTTGGTGTGATTATTATTAATCTGTGCTTGAATGGTGGTAAGTTGCATTGTGCTAATTGCCAATAGTTGCCATGTCTCCCTTCAACGACATGAAGACTGTCACCATCACAACTCACGCAAGGGCAAATGAGGATCAGTCCACATTTTCTGGCGCTTAAACCTTGCGAAAGCCTTCAAGCAGCAACTTGGGCACATTGGAAAGAATGCACTTGAAATTTTCACTCAGAGGTCTTTATCAGCCACAGTTTTGGCAAAACAGCAGGTTAATAGTCTGCTTTTTTCCTTCTTGAATTAGCCAATGGCTTTTCCTTAACTTATCAGCCCTTACACTCACCATAGACGCCAAGCAGGGCTTTGGGGTGCGCAACACATCCTTCCTTACTCTTGCCGAAAGAATTTGACAGATGTGACCCTAAACCTCTGAGTAACTGGCAAGTTGTCAATAGTTAAATTTGGACTTTTTTCTGCTTTCCATTCCTTAGTTACTTACAGTGGTTGCAAAGGTAAGCAAATTGACAAGCCACTTCGACATTAATCGGGACTAAACAGACGGGGGAATTAGCAAGACTTGGCAAATTTGTAGATGCTGTCACAATAGTTCAGTGCTTTCCTTCAAAACGACAAGTGTAGCTGTCATCACGTATTATCGGTATTTGCGTAACTGTGAAGTAGTCACAATATGCAGTCATTCACTATTTCTTTTCATGGCTGCATCTCTCCCATAGAATCATTCTCAGAGCGCGTATTTCTGTCCTGAAAATTCCTCAACATATTTTGACTGTCGGAATGTAGCGCCGTGAGAACTTTAAAGCGGTACTCCACTTGCAGGCTACCCTCATACGTAATTTCGAGTCTTGACAAAGACAAGTGCTTAACCATTCCACGCACAAGTACTGCTTATAGCATTCTCAGCTAGTCGACGAATGAGTTGTCTGGCGTTTTAAGCGCTACTTGCATTTAAAAAATTTGGTAGGATTTGATACTATTAATTTGGTTCCTGAGGAACAAGTCATGTCACTTGTTGATCAGGTGATGCAATGCACTATTTGTTAAGGTGAATTTCATTTTTGGAAATGAGCCGTGCAGACCACTCCTACAGTACCTCCACCCAATGATCAAACTCTCAAGCATTGCCAATTGACTCCAAGCCCTTCAGGATGTTGAGGGCACATACTCAACCCTTGACACACACTTTTATTCATCCTCGACTGCCCATAATGAGAAATTCTTCATGTCCATTTGGAGTTTGATGTAGCTTTTCGACCTTTACCTTGAGTATGGTATGGTTCATGTTTAGTTCTCATCAGTAAAACAAACCTAACGTTCAATGGTTTTGTTGCCCAAAGAGTGGCATCCTTCCCTTTCGTGGGCTCCTCCCTTGGTTCTGCTAGCTAAAGGAGCGGTCCTATGGATCATCTCCGGCAGATATTCCTCACGCATTCCGAGGCTCAGCAAATTAGGCGAAAAATGGGGTAAACTGATTTGCTTAAATGGCCCCATGCCACCAACAGCTCCTCTAACAGTAACACACCTTTTAGCATATCTAATTTGCTGAAACATTGCCTATAAAGTGAATACCACTAACAAAGTTAACCGGGATAAGCGCTTTAAATTGCTCTTTTCTTTGGCAACTTCCATGCACTGGCAGCATTAAATGCTTTTATTTTTTCCAGGCTCCGCCTTGTTAAAGGACATCCGCTATTTAGTACTCGAGCTGTTATTTCGGTATATTTTTAGAGGAAAGGAAGCGCAATTTATTCATAAAAATTTATGCTTCCCCCCAACTGAAGTTTAATGGCTAGCGAATCCGAGAATCGTTTCCTTTTCGTGCCTCTTGCTTCGCCTCCTATTTGGCCAACTCATCGGTTCTACCAAAATTAATTTTTGGAAGGGTGTAATCAAAAGTCACCATCACTAAAACCCCGATACGAACAAATGGGCAATTTCCATTCGAAGGATTCTTGGCAGCACCACACCGGAGATATGGGAAACAATAAAGCATGGATTTGCATAAACTATTAAATTAGGAGGAAAATTAAGTTAGGTGTTTGCACAGCGATTTGAAAGCCATGTGACTGCCGCCGTGGCCGTTATTTTATTGAAGAGCAGCACAAACACTCTGGTGGGTTGCCACAAAGCCTCCTCCCAACCACGAGTCAGGAGGCCTCATCTTGACACTCAAATCACCGGTTACACACAGCAATTATTTCTCAAGGTTACTAGCGCCATCTCGTCAGGCCTGTATTGGCTCCTGGGTTGTCGTGAAAATCGCCGCTTTCTAGGCAGTAAAGTAGCCACTTATTGTTATCCATTCCGTGTTTGTGTGTGTGTGTGCTTTGACGCTTCCACCGGAGTTTACTCACATCGAGGCGATGGTCTACAGCAAACCGCACTACTTTCTTGGCCAACAGGATGCAGGTCAGTTCAACACCCTCTTACCAACGTTTCACCCTTAATTATCTCACCACTGTCTAGGTGGACCGAATCACGTAAGTGTCAGTCATTGCATCTATAACGCGGGGAATTTTTTGAATGGATCATGTGCTTAGCAAAGTCTTTATAAAATGGTGAGCGCGATTGTGGCCTGATTTTAAGCAGAATTTTGCAATTAGACTTGAGCCTTTCATTCCTCAGTCTCATGCTCTTCCCATTCTTTGGACAACCAAAGGCCTGTTCGCTTGTTTGGCTTTTCACTCAGATTTTATTTAACTTCGGCAATTATGCGATATTGCTTTGGGTGACAACCTTTTTTTCATTTCATTGAATACTAACGATAGAGACAAAATTCGGAGGAATCTTTTAGTCTGTCATCTTAAATGTAGTCAATTTTTAATATTTTAACGACCAACTCTATCGGGCAGAAAGCAAAACAGTCGTTATGCATTGGACATTTACTAGTGAAATAGTTAGTTAAAATACAGTGGGTAAAGGTTTGTTACTCAGGTTTGACTAATTCAATTACTTTACATCAGTGGCAAGCTCTTACTTTATCGCGACCCTCTTCCTTTTAGGGTTGCCACTGAAAGGAAGATCGCAATCTGTCCTTGACCGTAAGCGCATGTGCAATTCACTTTGTCACAGCACCATTGAAGAGGCATTCGAGGCCTTTCCCTGTCAGTATGCTTTAGTGACTACTCGCTGACATCTCACGGTTGCCATAGACAAGCTTGTGAGCAGCGTGTGCGTGACAGAGCCAAGATCTGTGCAGTTTCTTTTAACAATAGGCTGTGGGCGGTTCGTTTGGGAGCAAATGATCAGAAAGCAAGCGCTCAAAAATTCACACTGGGCTTTCATATTCCCCAACGTCTATCGTGATTAATGCACACTCTTGAATGCAGACTTTTTCATCGTGAAACATGCAACCTAGACAGGTGGGATTTCCTCCTTTCGCCTATTTTATGGCCACTCTGTGGTTTGAAAAAGGAAGCCTTTTTCACCGCCCAAATTGACCAAAAAGCAATCAAAATGTCATCAATGTCGCAACATAGTTGTGCTCTCTTATTAGCTCTTCATCGCCCCACTTTCGAAGCCTAAAATTCACAGACCGCCTTATAATAAAAGCACTTGTTGCTGGAGCTTTTAAATAGGTGAGAAGGGAGGATTTTGCGGCGATGGGGACAAAAGCTACTTCAATGTCGATTTAAAACCACTATTAGTTGCATCACATGGCAAAAATTGTGGCGTCTTTTTCTATGCTCCAATCAAGTTTGTCTAAATCAAAAAAAAATATTTTCCGAACCATTTCTAGTTGGCTTTCAGAATGCTTACTTCATTTACTCAGGGTAGATGCATAATTTATAAAAACAAGATGACCAGAAAACCTGTCTCTGCCTTACGCATTCTCATTTCCAGTATCTGTCATTACATCAAACGGGGATAAAGACTATGTGGAGTTCTCACTCTAACTCTAGCCAAGTCCCACAAGTAGTCGTGTCTCAGTAGTCTATGAGGTGAGCTTTCAAGGCTGCATGAAAGGAATAGCTAAAGTAATTAACACTAAACTTGAATTACTTTATTCTCTTATCGTACTGCCCGGGTTCCTCCTTAGTTCCCCCACTGGAGCCATTTTGTTGCCTTTAAGATGAAAATAGTTTCCTTAAGAGGTGTTACGCCATATCACAGAAGTGCAGAAACTTATTCACAGGCCTCATTGCGGAGACTCAAACGGTCAAAATTAATCCCCTTGTCCCTCACTAAAATCATCGCGGCTGATACTTTCTTCGAGTTAACAATTGGTTTCCCTTTCATGCTTGAAAAGAAGTCGAACAGGACAGCTCCTCATAGTGCATTTTTAGTGAAGTAAAAGCATCGTAGTTCGGTAATCCTCCCATCTTTGCTTGTAGTGCGACGTGATCCTGGAGTCTATCCTCGCGTATGTAAGTTTATGAGTGGCAATACTCAAGACTAGTTGGATGCCACAACCCCCAGTCGTATAGATCACCTTAAGTAAGACATTAAAAATAATAGCGACCACTTTTCGCCTGCGCGGACACCTGTCAAAACGCCAATCAACCTACTAGCGCTATAAATCTGTGAATGTTGCTTAAAGCAATTTAGAAGGGGTTCACCTCATTCAGTAAATGGTTCATCTGCTGCATACTCACCCTCTTAGGCTTGAATTACCGACTAATAATGTGTTTGCCGTACAGTTGTTCACGCTTCATCACCGAACGAAAGTGAGTCTCATGTATCGTTTGAATTGAAATTACGATGAGCCTGAAGTAGATTGGCGGATCAAATAGCTCTTCTTTCTGTACCTCCCTTCTGTCATAAATGCTGCATACACATTCACTCTAGTTAACGCTTTTATACCCTCATTTTTTTCAAAAGATCTACTTTTCATTCCATAAACAACATTGGCGTTTTGGTAATGCTAATTAAAGTCCTTTTTCACAGAATACTATTTGCAGGAGTATGCCAATAGAACTTTGAGGAGTAAGTTGCTAAGTGATTTGCAGAAAGATGCGTTTTTACTTTTTACTAACATTACATTCCTTCTCCCCTTAAAGCTTCGAGTCCTTCCAAACCGGTGCAGAAACCTTCGGCCTTCAAATCGGGTGCGTTTGCCTTAAGTCGGTTTAGTAGAGGTGATCTCTCGCATTCATTAATTTGGGTGAAAAGGGACGCACATTATAAGCTGTCCTGTGATCGGGCGATCTCACTTCGAGAACCGCATAATTGCACACACAATGCAATAAAACTATTCTTGTGAAAATTTAAGACCACGAAACGATTCCATAGGAAATGAAATCATCAAAATAAATCAGGGCGGAGTAGGTCACACCACCTTGTGCATAATTTCTGAACAGCACTTTGAGATCATCAAATGAATGGATTTGATGGGGTGCTCTCACATTCTCTAATTACTGTAATGCATGCCTTTGCAAAGGAGTAAAGTGGACCCACCGAATTTGTTTTCCCATTACAGGCCGCCAAACAAAACCCATCTGGGTGGATAGGAAGACAGGGCGTGGTAGGTGACCGGAATTAACACTACGTGCTGAAATTACCCTGAGAAAATTAAAGTACTTTCCATTGATTCTCAGTATTGAAGAAATTACTGAGAGTTGAAAGTGGTTTCCTTTCCTTGGCCTAATTGGACACGCCTCTCGTGCCCCTTTTATGCTCACAATTGTAGTGGTGGAAGGACCTGAATGCCTCAGTAAGTTCATCAACTCAACGGGTATCGACGCTAAGACTACTTCTAGAAGGCACCAAAAACCCCAAAACACGATCGCCTATACCACTAACACCTTCAATTGCATTTCTCAGTCCCCGCCTGACAGGTGCAATCGTTATGGGGAGGAGAAAATCCATTCTTTCAGCTTCAAACACATATAAAACAAAAATTTCTTGGAGCTATAATTGTCACTTCCTAGTTTAATCAACAAAAGAAATAAGTAAACACATTAAATCCAACACGCAAATTGCTCCATTGCGTGGTACTGATTCTCCTCTCCTTGTTTTTCTCAGAAGGGGAAAGGCTTCTTCGATTTGAAGATTCTACAACAACTGGTATGTTTGTCAATCTTGCCACAAACTTAAACTCACTCTGCATTCTGTTTCACTGGTCACCAGTAAATGGACCATTTCAATGTCACTGATTTCTATTATGAGTCGATGTTTTAGCTATCCCATTTTACGATTCCTATAGACTCCGAGTCAACCGAAACCGGTGAGTTGGCTGACTCCATCTGTACTGTCTAGTCGGTGAACAGAAGCATCTAATAGTTTCAACCCTTCTCAACAATGCATATCTTAAATGTACCTATTTGCCCTTTTAGTCCGCCGTTTAAGACCAATGCCTCGGGTCAGCATCGGTAGGTGAAACGGATTTAATCGTTGCTTTACTTTAAGCAGAATAATCGCCTTTCTATTGTTCAAGTTCGCAAATCCATTTTCACTTAAAACAGATAACTTTCTGCGTTTGGTATATTTTACTCTCCATCATCTTTGTTTACCTGTTTGCATAGGGGACCGTTCACCACGACAGTCCCCGAGAAGAACTTATAGAAGTGAGTCTGTGAGAAGATGTCCTGTGTTCCACATTATGTTTTTGTAAGCATTGATACAGTAACACTGGAAAAGTTTCTTCTCCCTAGTGACTACTTTGAGGACCTCTTTCACCAAATTGTATGAAGTTGGGATCTCGCATAACCCTAACAGATCTCCAAAATGAAAATTTGTTTGGTTTATTCTACGCACGATCACATTTTATTCCCCCAACTTTTAAAGTAGAATGGTAGTGGCTCCATTTGAAGCGATATTGAAACTCATTTTCGGCCTCCAGGTCCGTCTAGACACCTTTCTTCCAGCCCTCTACGCCGAGCCGCCTCTCCATATTGGCGATCCTCACCCAGCCGGGGCAACTGTAAGCCCTTATTTTATCCGCCTCTTCGACCATTGCACTGTCAATTTGATATGTCATTTCAAATGTGGGTTGTTGTTTCCTTGAAACTGTTCCGAACTTAACCTGTAGCAATGGTTTTGTTAACCAAAGCAGTAAAATAAACACTTATTTAATTTGAAAATTGGTTGCACAGTACTTGGCACCGTAGAGCTGTTGAGACCTGTCAGCATCAAAAGCGTTGGCGTTAATGAAAGCAGTCCGATTGTATCACATTTTGACAATAATAATTATTTTTTATCAGTGTCACGCATGTAATGGTGTTGCTAAGATATTACGTTTACCGAGCTGAGTGACTTTTTGAGTCAAAGCCGAACGGGATGTTTCTAAAGCTGTCAACTTTGTACAATGAACCACGTTCATTTTTAATTTACCAGCTTCATAAGATGGTAAATTGAAAATAATAATAATCGATTTATCGATTATCTGATTACTACAATGTGTTTTATTCCCGTGGGAAAACATCTATTCAGGTCTGATGTCATTATAATTTGCCTTAAATTGGGAACTTCTTGGAATTGCCTGCGTCCTGTAGGACGCTGGTTGCCTACATGGAATTGGGAAGGGATAATTGAGTTTAAGCTCTTCAATGGGAAACACGAACACAATGTGTCTGAAAATGCATTATGCGTGTGCAGCCTCTTGGAACATCCCAGAATCCGAGGGAGAACATCACATCGGGTTGAGATATTCATGTCCATTGTAAAAGGGCTGAGGAGGCTCAGAGAGAGTATAAAAGGGAAGCTCTAAGCGACTGCAAAGGCACAATGAAAAACTGTCAATGGTGAACGCAGGTAGAGTCTACAAATGTGTCTAGCGAATTGTGTTATAGTGATAAGTAGTATGTTTTTATGCACAGCCATTTTGCCCAGTAATGTTAAATCAACGTTTGAAACCACTTCCCATCCCTGTTGCAGATTACAGGCACGAAAGCTATTCAAGGATCAGCTCTCCTTCTCGTTATTCACCCAGTGAGTTTAGCTTTAATTTAACTCTCATAGACGTTCAAATTGCCAAGAATCATTTCTTAAGAAAGCGAGCACATGAGCTCAACTAATACTAGCAATTTACATATTTCGACCAACTTTCCAACCGCAAAATATATGTGAACTTATGTTGCTTCTTTTACTTTTCATAGCTGCAATATCAATTTTAACAACTATGAGTATCTGCAAGAGAGGCCTAAGGGCCGCATTTCTCTTCATATGACATTCAGGAATAGGATGCACACAGTTTGCCCATTTGTTCCCTAACTCTGTTTAACTTAATGTCGATGAACACTTTTAGAATGTCCGTGTTCATGTTCATTAGTGTGCAAAGGTGATCCAGGTACTGTGCCGGCTGCCTCAGTACATGCCCACCCATTCCATTCCTTCAAACGGCAGCTCTAACCACACTCTTGACGTTCATTTTGCTGTAGGAACACAAGTCAATGAGTGAAATGCACTACTCCTGATATTCCACTCTCTTTGTTATCCTAACACAGTCTTAACAAGTTATTTGCCAAATTTTATTAAAGAGAATCGCCCTAGTCTCAATTGGCGTATGTTGAGTTGTGTCTCCAGACAAGTTTTATTGTAATTAGGGTCCATCTCTCCTTCATCATCATCGACTTCTACGTTTACTACGAGTGTGCCGAGCTCTAGCTACTTCCAAACAGGTGAGTAGGAAATGAGCTCGCTTCCGAAAGTTTGTCTTGTTTATTCAATGTCGAGCTAATGACTGTGACATTTTCCATTCTAATGCTTTCAATGTCATTTTAGTCATAGAACTAGAAACTATATATTACATTGTTCTTTTCTTTACATTAGAATTTTCTGAAGGTGATTCATCGACCTCTTCGGGTTACGATTCTGGAGGTAGGTCGGCTTCCCTGGGGTCCTAATGTTTACCGTTTATCGCCATTGCTTTTCACCTTTTTCATCAAAAGAGTCCTTTTCATTGTCCCAGTTGTTATAGGTGGCTAGTTAGAGGTATCCTGTAGAACAATGGTACACGACAAATACCAATTAGATTTGTTTAGGTGATGGAAACCGAACCGGAAATAAAACGACAAGTATGCAAGTGGTTTTGAAAAAACTTTCTTTGATAGCCCATGACGTGGAAAATCCTTCAATGCCTAGCGTTAGACCATGTGGACGCTAGCGGGTGGAGACCAGATGGTGATTAAAGGAAAATGGATTAATTTTCGTTTTAATAATGTTGATTGTGTACATCGTATTTTCTAGCCTTCAACTGGCGGAATTATCACAGCGCACAGCATCTTAGCCCGAGTCCAAGCCGTAAGTTTACATCAGCCAAAGCATCGCTAAAGCTCTCTCATTCCACCCTCAGCCAACATTTGTGACAAAATTCGCCATATTAAATGGAAAGAGGAATTAGTGAGATGTGTTCTGACCTCATGACACCAGCGGGTGGATTTTGGTCACCAAAAATATCACTTAAGCACATCCCCATCAGAACCCTTTTTGATTTCTCGCCTCCACCTCCACCGACTTCACAACTGCTTCACACTTTTTTGCTTTGTTTTCAGGTCATAGTAAAATCATCATGCTGAAACCGCCCTCTGGTCGATCCCCGCTCCGTAAGTAGTCTTATGGAGCAACAGCTTTTGGTACTCTAACCGTTTTCTATGGACCATAGTTTGGCATTTTCAGAAGATCTGATTTCCCATCACCATCGTTGCGGGCAGCATCATAACATGTGTAACCACGAAGGTGAGTTCCATTTTATGGATCTCAGTGATTGTTTTCAGGGTATCTATTAAGAATCTAATGTTTTAGCCTGTCATCGCAGATGTGACCGTTGCAAACCCCTAGGTAAGTCATGTTTACTCAAAACATTCTAACTTTACCATCACATTACCTTTGACGACTGGTTAAGAGGGCGGTAGACTGGGTTTGTACCATTCCTGTGGCAGTCAGGTTTGTCTAAAGTGTCAGTCAGAGGTCAAATGGTGAGAATTTGGTTCCATAGGATCTTGTATATAGCTACTGAAAGAGTATTCAATTCAGAATCTGAAGGAATTACACTCGGTTTCGTTACTTATCCTTGATACAGCAAGGCGATTCTGCTATCCAACCCTTTTTCCCATTTTCAGGATGTCGCCAATCGGTCTCACGGCGCAGCCGAGCAAGTATGACCTGATGTCACTCAACTTCACCATAAATGCTAATAGTGCAATAATATCAGTATTTTTTTGCTTTATTTAGCATCCAGAATTTTGCCTGCGAGACCCAGTTCTAACCTTTCGTTCTTTGAGGGTTGGTTTTCTGTTTTAAATTTTGGTTTCCCTGAACTTACAGATGTAACACTGACGAGCAGTTGAATAAACTAAGCCTCTCATTACAAGGGACGCGAATTTGCAAGAGTCCACCTTCTTTTGAGAATTGTTGTCTTCACTTAGAGAATTGCCTTAGTCCCTATAGGCCAGTGCCTTCATGCTGTCAAACAGGTTACCTTGAGCATTGTCTGGTTGGACTAATCAGATCTTGCCAGTGATTTGTCGCTCGATAGTGACATTTTCTTGCTTTCCACACTGCCCTAGAAACCATTCTTCCCGGTCCTAATATGCCTCTGCAGCCAGTCACCCCACTTCGTTACAGTGAGTGACATTTGAATGAACATGCCTAAAATCAAGTTGCTCTGCTGACGCCTAAGAAAAATGATGTTATTACAGTACGTGTAGGACTGTTAATTAAAGCCTCTGATCATCCTTCTTGTGCGTAAAGCAGTCCTAATGTGTCGGAGCGGAGGCGCAAACTTGACCTCCATTGAAAGCTTAGCTCTAATCCACATGTAATAAATGAAAATAACTAGTAATATGCATTCAAACGACCAAGGTTATAATAAAGGCTGTAATCCCCTTCTGCCATTAAGATGAAAGTGAGACGTATTCGGATTCGAGCGGATCGTACTACGGTGAGTCTCAAAAACCCCTGTCTCCTCTGACAAGGAAGACAAGCAACACTAAAAATAACTTTGCGTAATTCCCTCCAAAGATGAAACACTAAAATTTGCTCGAGATTTACATCTGTAAATGCTTTAACTCAGTCTGAGAATGAGTGGTTTCAAATGCGGCACGAAAGTCCAACTTTTGGTTCTAAGTCATCCTTGTGTCGGCCATGGTAGCCGCTTTCAGGGTTTATATTTGTAATGCTCGAGATTGTATTTAGGGCTGGTTCCCGGCTTGATCCGAAGGCCAGTCCACGCAGCCCAGAGCAAGATGAACACCACAGTGTTCTACAGTCATATAGGTGGTCGCTTAAACAAATTCTTTTGCGTATACCTCCACATCAACTTGAATTCAATCTCCACTCAATGACGATGACGTCGACTACATCTCAGAGGCACTAGAGTTGGATTGGGCAACCGACATTAATGTCGCCTGGCCAATAATCCACTATGTTCATGCAAACGGAGTTTGTCTTGATTAACCTTGATTACTTTTGGGTAAACCTTGTGTGCAGATTGTGGTTCTATTCACTGTGGATCTGGTAACCAGGAGCTAACTTTTCGTTCATTGCTATATCTAACCATTATTTTCTCCTTGTTTGCAGAATCCCCTTTGTTGATTGCCTTTTCTTTGAATACACACTAACACCAATATCATCTTTAGCAAAACTACTTTGCACTTCTTTTTTTACTGAGACAACTTGGCAGTGTGGACTACCACTGCTATGCTTACACTTCAGGTCCACCGCGTAATTACATGAGAAGCTCATCCCACTTAAGAGGTACGTTGTCTCTGCCCCTTCTCTTGATGACTCCTGTTGGACACAGACCTAGACAAAGGCCACAGTGTGACTAACTCAGAAAGTTGGGTACTTGTAACTTGACTTCCATCCCGAGAAAAGCACAACATGTCCACTCTTTGGTCGGATAGGTCCTAGTTGAGACCACTAATCCTTTCCCCCTTAAGGGAACGTCTCAGAGGCATCAAGAGAGAGCTAATCTGTTTGCGATAAGTTAGAAGACTCTTCAGTTGCCCCTATCTTTTAAGGCAGAGCAGGCTTTTTGGTAATCTAATTCAAATATGCTTTCAAAAGAGGCATCGTTCAGCGAGTATAGTCCATAATTTTGAGAGATTTGGGAAAAAACTTCCTTAACAATGGGCTACCTTTTGGATGGTCGCAGACTCACCACGCCGACATGCCGACTGAACTTCAGTTTCAAACTTACATGAATTAAATCAAATACGTTCGTTCGAATAAGGGCTACATAGTTCTTCGTCATTTAAAGTGTATCCCTTGAAATCGCCAACAAATGGGAGCACCTCCAGACCAGTCGTCGTTGGCTCCGTGGTGCATTTCAGCGCATTTATTCTAGCCATCGATCACCATTGGTCCAGAACATTATGCTCTCATTTTACTTTTTTCTCCCTTTTTGTCTAGCACCAGCACATGGTCGGCTCAACGACAACCTGGAGAAGTGGCTGAATGATGGTAAGTACAAAGTTCTCCTTCACGGTGCTTCTTCACCTTCTTTCGCCTATGGCCTCAATTTTATCACAGTTGTTTTTTTTTTTACTATGTCAAATTGTCAATGCCACATAAAATAATAAATAAAAATGGTCATTTTTTATTTCAGCCTTAAAAAGCAGCTATTCACCTCCGGCAAACAGCAACTGTGGCTTTTGCAGAGGTACTCTTGTCGAAGTGCATATTGTTCTTCGTATTTTTAGTTGCAATAAGCTCATTGATAATGTTATGTTCAGGTCGAGCAATGTAGATCGCAGGTACGTGCTGCTAAGGCATGGATGCTTCGCTAACGAAGACAACCACTTCATTCATCAGCAATCTAATACCGTGCAAATTTTGTCACACTCTCATCCCCACTTTGTGACAAATTTCTTTCCCCTTCCAGCTGGGAAGACGCTGAATAAATTGACTGTGGAGACCTTCTGTCAATTTGGATAAATTCAAAGGTCTTTCTCCATACTTACCTTTATTTTTTTTATCCCGCACCTACTGTCTTGTTGACCTCCCAATTTCTCCTATGCCTAACAGATTTGACCAAGATTAAAGGATAAGGAATTGTGCTGACATTTTATACGAAACATGTAACAAGTTGTATTCAAATCAGGTGTCCAACTTAAACTTTTCCAGTTTATTTGGCCTTCAGTTAAAGCTATTTTGCCAAATGCCCTTGGTGGAACAGCTTAACATGAAATTTTGAAATAAAGGGTCAAATCACTGAAAAATGTCAACTAACAAATCGAGAAACTTTAGCTTCACCCAATTCTATCATTTATTAACATCAAGGTAGGAGAATGCTAAAGCCTTAATGTTCGCCACATACGAGCAAAGAGCTAGATCAGACCACGATCGCAGACCATTACAGGCGCTAAAACTCTTCGGTAACGGTATAAGAGTTGATATCATTCCTGTTTCGACATTGAGGTCCCAGATTTTGATCCCTAATCGGGATTACGTGCATAACGACCAACTTTCTGAGGACCAAAGAGGTGTTTTTCGGCTAGTTGTTATGTAAAACAGAACGCACAGTCATTACCGGAGGACTTTAACCTTTGCGTCAAAATTATAGTAATAACTGGCGAAAATCCCCTACGTTGACGATGTGCGCAACTCACAAGGCTGTGGACGTAGTCGAAAATCTAATGCACCCATCTGCAGGAGTGACCAAAAACTTAAATCAATTAAAGTGAGACTAGCTTGACTACCATAAAGCATCTAATGTTTTAGCCTATTCAAACAATTAAAATAAGTTAAAATGAGCAACCTTTATGAAATGAGATGTATTCATAAAAAACCAATATTTTTAATCAAATCACTTTTTAATTACTTGTTTCATCCCCATTATGCATGCATTGTGGGAAATTACACTAATATTAACATTGTTCTCGATAGATTAGGCGTTATTACTTTCAGGCAATAAGTATTATGGATTACTCGCGCTACAACTCGGGTAACGTGTCCTTTAATGCAAATTCACCATTTCATCAGTTTGAATGCTTGATATTGGCATTGACACCTGATAATACGAATCCCTGATCATCATAGATACTGTGTCCATTTTCCCCCAAACTCCTCCTCCATCTCTCTTAGTGCTTTATTTCGTATCCGAGTGATATACATCAATGCTCATCCAGAAGAGTCACTCTGGTAACGCTTTTGAGTAGCTAAGTTCACTAACGCCAAATTGACGTGGGTCACCTTACACTTTTTTGCCATCAGACTGAACTTAGCGTGCAAAGAGAGAGGAGATAATGCGATTACGTACCTTGTGTTTTGGCAGATGCTCTCTGCCGTTCTCTCTCGTAGTATAGCACTCAATTAGATTTCTCTCTGGAAAATGAATTAGTGTGGGCGCATGTTAACATACGCACCTCATCTTCTTTCCCTTTCTCTCAAATCTAGCACCGTGACTGACCTTAAAGCACTTGGCTAAGCCCTGCCTGCATAGTTAGACGATTACTAATTGTTTGCGCCTCTAATTATTGATGAAATACTTTGGTACTTTTACTGCTTCTCTTTTGCAAAAGACTTGACAAATCAAGCTACCATATTTACAGCTGATTTGGTTTAGTATTACTCTCCACCCTTATTTCAGTGGCAAGCAGTTTACTAACGACTGGCTGTAGGAGTGCACTTCTATATTCTTGTACTAAGCGATCTAAGTCCCACTAAATGAATCCGAGCCTAAGAGAGATAGCTTGCTCATATATTAGCTTAAAGTGGAGCGAACTAGACTGGACTACTAACGATGTGCGGTTACTGCATTCGGGATGAAACTAGTAGTTGTTACATTCATTGACATGAAAAATACAAGCATGTAAGCCTTCTTTTTACTCACATTTTTAAGTAGACACATCGGATAGCCCTACACGCACGCCAATCCCATCGATTGCATTTGGTCGTCCTGTGCCCTAACCGCAGTGGGTGGCCTGACCACTAAAGCATCCTGCCACAATATCCGTCCTCCGTCTGTCCCTTCACGCGGGCTATCCGATTGTCAAGAGGATGATGTATTACTAGTAACAATAGTATACAAACAGAAATTTAACCAATTCACTTGCAGCCGCCTTCGGCACATCCACAGAGAGTGCGTTAAAATGATGTTTAGTGACGATTACTTTGGCTTTTGATGATCTTGCTTCTGATGGCTTCAAACTGGCTATCTGAAGGTTTGGTAACTCCAGTCCTAACATCATTCGACAACACAGACCAAGTGAACCGAGTAATTTACGATGTTAATTCTGTTTCTAGGCTGATATAAACAAATACGAGTTTATGTGGGCTGAAGTTAGGCTCGTTCCAATCGTTCCTGTGAAGCTGCAGCTCCCTATGGCTGTAATTTTCAGAGAAGCGTATGCTAGCCTTCGATGTGATATGGAAGTTACGAGTTATGCATATGGAACCATTTGTGATACGCCTAATATTTATCCAAGCTTTTGTGTTTAAATTGCTCCAGCCTCTTATTTTACCTCCGATTGACTACACCAGTGAGGAGGTTTCGGAGTTCACATATTGATGGCATCGGAATGGAAAGGATATGCCTTAGCCAATACGATCATCTGCCTGTTTTTCACACGCTAAGTGCATCACCGCTGATCACTCAAAACCCCTTGCCTCCCGCATGTGCAGACACCCAGACGCAGGCGTTAGGTGCCACGCAGGCAGCCCAACGATGACTCAGCCCACACTTATCGATCTTTGATTAACTTGTGGTGGCACCGTTGAGTTGCTTAAACGCGCGATGACTGCACACACACACGACTTACCTTGCGGCGTATGTCAAAACACCTCTCCCCTTTCATCGCAATTCATCTCCCTGATTTGAAGACAATTTTGCGGATTGAAGCAATCAAGTAGCTAGGTGCAAATTAGTTCTGATGTTGATAATGAACGAAGCAATTAGCGATCGACAGATAACTACCTCTCGTTATTAAATCCATGAATAAGACGCGAAGGAGGTGTATTTCCTACCTTTACCATTTTTAATTCCACTCACTTCTGAGGTTGCCTGAGCTGCTGTCCTAACGAGAGAAGACTCAGCGTGTTCACCTTCGTCATGGCGAGTGTTTTTGTTTTACAGCCATGCTATTGGATAGAACCATTGAGGTGACCGATGACGGCACCTAAGGACATTCTGCCAACAGCGACCAATTGAAACGTGCCCTTATTTTCTGGCCATGATGTTAACTATGCTGCCTCGAGGGCTTATTGGGTGAGATTTGTCAGCCGGGCTGTGTGTACCACACCGGAGTCAGCGTCGATAATGCAAATGCATTTGCCTTGGCAGTAAATAAGGCGAAGAAATTTCACAAATAGTCAATTTTGTTTGTGAATTTTAAGGTCATAGAAATCCGATGTTAGCTCAAAAATGTAATTCTGCAGCACGCTATTTTTGCGTTGGAAATTGAAATACAGAATTTTCCGGCAGCTCGGGAATTAACTTTGGAGAGATTTTGGCTATGCTTACTTGTGGATAGAGAGTTTGATGGGTACAATCAGCATTATTAAGCAGAAAGGGATTCGCTTCATGGATACATTTTGTCCATCACTGCTGATTGACTTGGATAGCTAAAGAGAATTGCAAGGTTACTTACTACGAGGCAGAAGATAGTCAACATTTATGCCTAGGTGAGACGAATAAAATGGCGTGTAACAGGTAGGTTGGAGAATAGCCATGTGCTAATTGACGAAATCGTATGCTGACCCTAACCCATTGATTACCTAGTTGAGGCAGTATCGTGACAACACCTTTCTATTCTCATAGCCCACTGTGACTTCAGTCACTCAACTATGTGCATGTTTGTCTTCAAAGAAAGCGTTGTAGTCTGCGTACAAATTCAATCGAACCCTTTTGTACCTTTTAGCTGGTCTTAAGTGCAGACAGGAATTAAAGTCGATGTCAGCAGATCGAATCTTGACGAGTTGTCCGAAGTCGTGCACATTTTAGCGTTAGTGAGTACATAAACTGCCAATTGCACTGCGCATTATCATTGCGCTTGCGTTAATTTTAACCTCAAGTTTTAGTTGGAACACAAGACTCAATTGCAAGACAAAACGTAGATGATTTTGTAGAAAAAGCCGTCAGCAGTGCAAGCGTGACCCGAAAGTACACACCGCGTTCAACTTGGTGTGTGAGATCGACCTGATGGGCGCCATCATGTGGCTGTTGTTAATGCAAGTTTCTGTTTCGCTCTTCAGTTATATCGTTTGATGCGACGCTCTAGTTCGTGAGCTAACCGTAGGGGCAATTGCAACCGCTATTGAAGGCTGTTTGAGATCAGTTCTGATCTGAGTTGCAGGACATTTCACATCTCTAGTATCATTGAGAATTGATGCCATTAGCAGGTGATCACTAGAGCATAATAAAAGCAGGCTCATCCAGACGATCTCCAAAGCGCATTTACTAGGTTTTCTCACCGACTAAACAATCTCAAATGCACTCTCCCAACCCGCCAGTTCCGGTCGTCAACACCCCGCAATTGGCTGGGGCCATAAATAGTGAGGCAAACTCAAAACTCAACTACGACATAGTTTGAGTGACATTTTCTCACAAAGTACACTACAGTGGGCCAGGTTACAGATACTAAGTGAACCAAATTGGGAGAGCAAGAGACGAAGACGCCATGCACTAAGACGCTACAACCGATTGACACATGGCATGAGTAGAGAGCCAGAAAGGCACACACCACAGAGAAGGCTGCGGATAGGCTTGCGCCGTCGACAACACCAACTTGCATCCACATTGTGATTACCCAAACCATTGGATACGAGTCGGTAACCATCTGCGTGCGACTTTACACGCCTAAGCACCAATAAGCCAAGGCGACCCCACCGGACAGACCCATTCGCTAATGCTTCACCAATGATTGAAGACTCGTAATACGCACGGACCAATATATTTTCAATCAAAATCTGCATTGGTTCAGTCGCTCGCGAGGCGAGAGAAGAGAAGTCGATGCACCGGCAATCCGGCGTCCAATTCCCTTCAAGCTTGTTGCAAAGCTGTGTGGAATGGCGTAGCTGGAGGACTGCGTCGCTTGCTGGTCGCGCCCTGCTGACGGCCTATCATTGCAATGCCACATGGAGCACGGTCCAATGGGCGAGAACTTCACACCACATGCACCAATGAAGGCTGCAAATGTCACCACAAATAGCAGCTCGAGGGTGGAAAAAATTATTAATAATGAATTCTAGCCTTGGAAGTCATTTTTCAAGGGGACTGTTCGCTTCTGTAATCCGTCATGTTTGTGAGTTTTGTTTTAATGCGCTCGTCGCCATCTAACGTGCGCAGTTTCACTTCGGAGGATACAGATAGTTTTACGGTGGCTCTCTTCTTTCTGTAAAATGTAGGTTGCTTGCTCTTCAATTCTAATGTAACATTTGTAAGGGTTGTAAATTTGAGTTTTAGTAGGTTCGCGTCATTTATGCGCATAAATCAGTCCAAAAAGAGGGCTGCTGCCTCATCACGAGGATGCTAGTCATTCGTATCAAGACATCTTCCGTTGTTTTACCGAGGATCTCCTGTAGAGTACTTGAAATCTGCGATAAATAAATGAACATTTATCATAAACTTATCATTTGCGGAAATGATTGGCCAATCAGAGTCGGAAATTTCTGTAAACTCCAATCAAAGCTTGAACTGTCAACAGACGTTGACATTCAACGGAATTAGTCAATCAATGACTTTCTAAGATTGGTGCATGCATCTTCAGGCTCTAATGGTGTCGTTCGATGTACCACATGGGTCTCAGGGGGAGATTGTTGAATTAATCTTTTCATTTCGAGAATTAGTGATCAACATGAGCTTTTCTTCCCTCCTCTTGGTTACCTGTTTTCTCTCTCCTCGTCATCCTTTGAGTCGCTGTTGTCGTTTTCGTTCAGGGAAGGCTACATTCAAACGAGTCAGATGGTTCCGGCGCAGACCTTGCTTCAACCGCTTCAGCAACAATTGATCGTCGATCCAAATGGCACTGCAGCGGGCCAACAACCTACCTTTGCCTTCCAAGCAAGTGATGGTAGTCTGATTCCAGTTCAGCTTGCCGCTTCGCCAAATGGTGGACCTCTTATCATGCTAATGCCAACTCAAACTACTGGTCAGGGCGGGCAGCCTGTTTACACCACACAGGCCATCACGACTGGTGCTACGGCCGCTACTGCGACTATTGATGCCGCCGGGCAAGCTACCGTTCTCGGTTCTACAGTGGAAGATGAGAACAATCAAGCCGCGGCTCTACAGCAGCAACAGACTCAGCAATCGACCGGGCAGGTACAATTGGTGCACCAGCAGACCGTAACTGCAACTCAGGCAGCAAGTCAGCTGATGCAACAAACGGCTGCCCAGCAGAGCACTGCTTCCATGGCTGGTGTGGGTCAAGAGGAGCCTCTCTACGTGAATGCAAAGCAGTACAATCGAATTTTGAAGAGAAGGCAGGCTCGTGGCAAACTGGAGGCTCAAGGTCGTATTCCGAAGGAACGTCGGAAGTATCTGCACGAGTCCCGTCACCAGCATGCAATAAAGCGGGTTCGCAATGCTGGGGGGCGATTCTACTCGGCACCGACTAGTAAGTAAAATGTTAGTGCGGGGCTGGGCTGATATTCGTTATAACCATTTTCTTTAATTTCCTATATATGCTTTATATCTTTCAGCTTACATCGAGGGAGCTCAGTGATGGCGATTTTGTGGTTTTCTGTGCGTTTTATCCCCCAAATTTATCTACAGAGCTGTTTGTTTCTACTCACTACGCAGATCCGTCGTGTCGCATCGCTCTTGTTGTTGTCAGATATGTCATAGAAAATCCAATTAAACTGCTGCGATATTCTGTGCCTGTATAGAATTCTTATTTTTTGTCATTGTAAATACAGCTGGGACTCGTGCAAAACTTTCTTCTGAATTTTTGTTTTCAAACAAAAATGGAGTGGGAGCTGAAATTTTGTGCTTTGTGTCTAAGGCCTCCCTTGAACCCGCGGTAGGGTTCCACATGTTTACTGGTCTTGGCGTGTCGGATTCTTTGGTCAGTGTGCACTCCTTTTCGCAGTAGATTGGAGGTTGAGTGTAGTCTCATGAGAATGGAGGATTAAGACTTGGCTTGAAGTGTTCTACGGTAACTGGGTCGTTTCCCTTCGTCAACTCCTCAAAGGTGTTGGGATAGTTAGTAAACTGGCGCAGTCTTGTCTTTGCTGGTAGCAAAGCTCTTTGTGCTGTTTAAGTGTTGCTACTTGTTTTTCTGTAGTAGGAGGTGTTGGGTCCTAAAGTCTGATGGTTAGAGGAGTTTAGCACTTGAGGCGTTGAAGCACACGAGTTCAGGTTAGATAACGTAGGCCATAACTACAAACGAGATTCCTAAAACTCTGCCTTACCGCTTTCCTTATTAATAAGTAATAATGACTGTTTTCAGTAATTATGACATTAATATTTTTTTTGTAAAAAGTCCTACAATTTTGATAGCACTATGGTGGTAAAGTGCTTGGCAGACTTTTCTGTTGTTGAATAAAAGCGAACAAGCTGAGTCTTTTACTCTACAATTTTGATGAGCTTGATGCTGTTACCGAAGTCAATTTTTCCATGATCCTCAAGGGTCTTGATCATGATATTCTAGCATTGATCGCTAATATCAGCTCCGTTTCATTCACCTTGTTCAACACTCTTGAAGCGCAGAGGTAAGGACCTTGTTGCGGCTGCAACCGGTTCAAATAGAGGGATCTCCTCATCCAAACGAAGATCACATGTGCCCTAATCGATAGGTTGGGAACGCGGAAGGGCATTGACACGGACGAAGAATGTCTGGAGGGACCTCAACTACTGCTGTTAGACACGTCGACGGGGAGGGCTTGAAACGGGTGTTAGGTGAAAACCGCCTCGTGGTGATAAATTTCTGTGCGCCATGGTGTGGGCCTTGTCATCTGCTGGCGCCCAAAGTAGAGCAGCTAGCCAAGCAACACCAAGACGTAGTCTTTGTGAAGGTGAACATTGACGAATGCGAGGACGTCTCCGCCGAGTACAATGTCTCTGCCCTGCCCACTCTCATAGCTGTACGAAATGGACACATTGTTGGCCGCGTGGTTGGGGCCAGTGAGGCGGACCTGCAGCAAATGGTCAATGCTAGCTGCGATTGATACAAAATTGCACAAGTGTGTGTTTTTATTCCCTCTCACCCTATTTGGTTTATTAGACATTAATTTTAAATATAAGTTTGCCTGATTTACTCTACGTGTTGTTACTGTTTTTTTCACAATGATAAATGCCGGAAAATAGAGACATTACTTTGTACTGAACATATCGTGCAGAGTTAATTTAGGACCGACGACTTCAATGAAAAATTGAAAATAGTTGGTTTTGATTAAGTCCACAAGGTCGGCATCGGTCTCCACAATCGGTTTTGATGCATTCCATGTTGAGTCGAGCTGGCCAAAACAAGCTGTGGAAGTCATGATAGGACCAATTTATGTTTTACCATTGAATCAGCAGCTTTGTGGACTTTGACTGTAGTGAATGAGTTAAATACAAGTTGTAGTGGCCCTCATGTAGCCCTTCCAGACTTCTCCAAAAATAGGGGAAGATTTGCATTGTCGATTGGCAGAAGGATTACATGCCTGTTGGCATCCAATAATGGTAAAATTGTGCGACCATAAGTTTTCGCTCGACTAAAGTGTTGCTATATGCTTGGTCCATTAATCGACGCTGCGAGTGGTTGCATTTGCACATATCTGAGATGGCATCCGACTGGAACGTTACTGACCTTCTTGACATCTCTACTAATTTTGGAACTTCGTCCTGCTTGGGAATATATGTTGGAAAGCGAAAATGTGCCAACCGTCTTCCATGTCGATTGCCGGCAAGCATGGTCGTTTATTGCAGAACGAGGTTTACGATGGTTGAGTGAAGACTAGACACTGTGGTCTTTTATTCCTTTACCACTTTGTTCCCACTTCAGACCTGTTGCATAATATCAGTCCAGAGACTGAGGAGGTGGAGAACGAAATGACCTCTTCCCACAGGTACCACAGACATCAACGTAATGCATTTTTTCCAGGCAATTGACGGGTGGCGTCGCAGAACACAGGGCCGGGCTAGTTGCTGAAAAGAGACGTCAATTTTAGCCCTTCTGTTAGAGGTCGTCACAATTCTTCATGTCCAAAGCATATGCACATAATTTGGCAATGGAAACACAAATGGACGTTCTTTGGGAATGGGAGTGCTCTGTCCTACTTCCAATACAGCATTCTGACAACTCTCCTGAAGGCAAAGGAAGGCCACTCGGAAAGTGCGCATCGTTGACTCACAGCCATCGACTGACTTGTCTTGGAGGTAGCGTAAAAGCGGAACTTGAAGTAAACCGTTGTCTTAACTACGGGATTAATAGGCAACGAAATGCCGTCAAGCCTTTCCATATTAAATTGAAGCAAGCGTCAACCGCATGTAAGGGAAGTCTAGGCGCTGACAATCTAGCCATGGTTGTACTTTGAATGTTTTCGATGCACTAGAATAAGATCGGATTTAGAGGCGACGCTGAAATTAGCTCCGATGGTAGTCAAAATCGCTTACTGCTGACAAAATGGACTAATAGAAAGCAAATCCAAGTCTTACGCCAAACTCCTGTTTGTGTACATAAATGCGCCTTTTATGTTTAAGACTAAATAATTTATACCGCGATAATATTCTCCGCACATAACTGACGCAGTTGCGTAATATGTAGCTGTCGCATGGCTGTCTTCGTGGGTTTCAAAATCATCTCTCTCGGTAGCAATCCCTCACATATGCATCTGGTGTCTTTGCGATCTACCGCGTTGGTTTATGGTCCACCAACTATCATGAAACCGATGGGACTTGTAAATTTGAAGCATACGGGTGAATGACAGCACGCAGAGATAGTAACACAAGAGTCCTGAAATACGTACGCTCAGCACTCCTTCATTGGTAAAAAGTGGTTGTGAATTTAATCAACACGTTACCCTAGCAGGTTTGCATAATCTCCTCTGCCTAGAGTGTTGCTTGTTGTGTGATCCTCCGGGTGAATCACGTCTACAAAACGGTCGGCGATGAAACACACCTCCCCTGCCCTCGGTCTGACGCCTCATTGTACGATCGATGACTCATAAAAGGTGAAGCTGTTGCTCAGAGGAGTTTCACCTTCGCTATTTTATCAGATTTGGGAAGAAATAACAAATAAGACAAACCAAGACATTTCACTTTGTTAAACGTATGCGGGTGACGCAGTCGTAGCCTCTAATAAAAGTGACATGCCAAGTGTTGCAAGAATCGGCTTACTTTTCCCAACTCGCTACGTGGGCGTCGATGTTGAATATGAGCCAAGCGCAGATCGCTTAACCACTACTTTTCTCACGATGAATAACTATAGAGCCGTAAGAAAGGTCATCGCACCCGCAGGTACCGCTCCCCACCTCGTGCTATATGCCGGAGGGTTGCGAAAAGCGTGGTTAGGAAAAGGAGTATTGAATAGTGGATTGTTGCAGTGTGGAACAAATTCTCATAGGCGCTGACTTGCTTGCCCTCACTGAGCACAGGAACTGCACACTCTGCCCCAATCCCCGATTAGTGATGCGAGTAATGACAACATATTGTTACAGTATTCCCATTGCCGATTGAAACTCCAATTAAATACTGATTATAATTTCTCTTACAAAATCGTAACCAGTAGAATAGGAAGTCTTAAAGATTCATTGGTTTCAAAATATCTATTGTGGCAGATCATTACAACTGATCGAGGACCATAGCATTGAGAACCTTAGCAGTACAAATGCTACCATTGTGACACTCCTGATTCTCCCAGCACCTACGCCTTTGCTCTTCCGACTGGGCTAACTTTTACTGGCCAAAACGTCAAAAAGCGGGGCAGGAACGGTGTCACTGCCTTCTACGCGATGCTGTTAGTGGCGCTACGTCATCCCCTGATTCTTCGTTGAAGCGTTGTGCGAGGCGTCACGACTTGTTACACTGTTAAAAATGGTTTGTCCGGAGAGATGGTACAAAATTAACTATTCAAAGGCTTATTCATTTTATCCTACAAACATGAACTCCAGAGATGCCTTTATGCCTTAACGCAATGGTTAACCTTGTCAAAAATGAACAGCGCACTTTGAGCGAGGGGACTAATACCTCATGACATTTTCCCATCCGATTCAACTCCTTTCGAGAGGAGATGTGGCACCAGAATAGTTTCCAGTTGGATGAGTGTGACTGCTGCTTGTGACACGTGCCTAAATCCTTGTAGCGCTTTTCATTTCTTAAAAGCTTGAATTGAGCTGTGCCTTCAGGGCCCAGAACAAATGAGCAAAATTAACAACTTGCAGCCACCCGTTACACATTTAGTAGTTACCCGAGTGTTTTTGGATGTAGAGACCAAAGCCAGCACAGAGTAGGAAATGTGTCTGCAGTTCAGCTGAACCAGTAAAGCTCCAGTAATGTCCGAGCACCATAGCAGCACAAGTCAAACGACTTTGCGACCATTCCTGCCAACATTCAGCCAGTGCATGTGAGACCTGCACTACCGAACCAGGACGACTTCCAGTATTGATTAGCCGTACCGATTGGCAAGCAGACAGTAGCTTAATGCTGTTGGCGTACCAGCGGGAGAATTGCGCAGAGAAGTTACCTAGTTCCTCCAACTCAGAAACCTCGGTTGGATTTTGCGTTCCCATCACTTCGCAGCTCCAGATGGAAGTTACTGACTGGTAACAAATAAGTACCAACACAGCATCTCATAGCGACACCCCGATCCACAGCTCCATGCATCGTGGAATGCACAATGACCGAGGCGCCACGCTGCCCAGGTGGCAATAAACCAGCAGCAAATGGTCAAAACCCAAATGATGCGCAAGACCACTTTAACCACCCCATACCTCAGGTCAAAGTTCAAAATCTGGCCTTGCTGATCCCTGATCCACGTAACAATAATGATGAAAAAAGTTTACGTCATTTGCTCCGTTAACACGCGCTGATAAATTTCGAAATCAAAAATGCCGTACAAGTGTGCCGTTGTGTTGTTATGATATGATAATGATTAATAAGAAAAAATGTTCCAATATGTACAGAGGGCACGCAATGCCAATAAAGTGTTAGGGGCAACATTATCAATAGCTAGAAGACAGCCACGTGGTCAAAAAGGATATGATGTCGATAGGAAAGCAAAAATATACAGATTATATCGGTACGAAGGGCTATATAAAAGTTACCGAGAATTGGAATAGGGGAACGGAGAACGTGGTGAGGCAGCTCTTTTGGTTGGGCGTATGGCTCGAGCATAGATGTGTATGTACACAAAAGACAGGTATGATGTGATTGATTATCAGCAGGAGACAGGATGTATGTGTAATACTTGATTGTATACGAAGTTTTGTGCACGCGTAGACATGGGAAATCTTGAGAGATCACATGTGAGAAGACAAATGCATAGGTGAATGGCGGAAAATTAGATGGAGTGATGCGAAGCAGTGCCGGAGATGAACAAGTAGCAGCATAAGAAATCTGCAGATCAATAAAATCTCAACCCAGAAAGGGAGGAAAGAATGTGGAATTAATCGACGACCTCTTCGACCTGTTCAATTCCCCTTCTCCATGCCTCCCTTCTGCATTCATCTGACTGACCTGTTCCCTGAACCCCCAGTTCCACCTCATCATCAGCTTCTGCAAGGTCAATTACTTCCTCATCATCATCACCACATTCGCCCTCGGGCTCGGCTACCTCGATATTCTCGTCGCAGGAGTAAGTAGTGGCAGCAGTGGAAGTAAAACATTGAAAAGGTGGCTGAGGAAGCTCCTTTGCAAACACCTTTGATTGTAACCGAAATTGACTGTCCACAATGGGCCTTACATCAGACTAAGGATTGACAGAAAGGCCGAGGTAAAAAAGCAATCCAACTCTAAACAATCCTTGAAAAAAGACATGCTTGCTACAGAAATGAAGAGGCAAAGACCGAACGAGCCGCTAGAAATTTCATTACTTGCAATATAGTAATGTTAACTGAAACTTGAGTGCGCTAAACATTTTTCAAGCAAAATATCCAAAAGCCATAACTAACCAATTTCGCGAGACGCTCGAGGAAAGGAATTAATTTCATGAGCTCGTTATCCTCCTGGTCAGTGAACCAACTTTCAATGGGTATCCCGTTGCTTAGCTGAAAAATAATGATCAAATGGGGTGTATTTATTTGTCCACGACACAAATAATAACATTATAATGATTAGAACACAAGCAAAATAGCACAACACACTGTCTTGCCTGGTAGCCAAAGGCTTGGGGAGAGTTGTCAATTATGACGGTTTTAGTTAAGTCCCTCCCTAGCACACGCAAGTCCTTTACGTAGTTTCCATTGACAAAAATACAGTTTTCTCGAAACAGACGGTGTCTGAAGAAAGAAAACCGTTCCTTAAAATGAACGAATAACCATTGAAATGCGCATCATCTTCATCACAATCACTTGCCTAATCCACTGCTTCTTGGGGTCTAAAAGGTTGACGAGCCTATCAGCGTAAACCTTGGTGCTCGCTGTAAAAAGTACAACCTCGTATAGTTCCGACACCCTTTCAAGGAAATGAAAGAGATGTGGCCTTACACGCACGTACACCTACATAAGGAAGGCGTTAGAAGGCGAATGGGTGAGTAATGTCCATCGAAGGGACTTACCATGTAAACGACACCTTGAAAAACGACCTGGAAAACAAACTGAGCGTCCACTAGAGGTTCAAGACTGCAGTGTACTAGCGTCTCATCCAGATCAAGGACTAAGCAGTGCTCCGGACACGATCGCGTTCTCTTAGGCAGTGCTGGTGGGTGGGCAAAAAGCTCGTCCGACACTGGGGGGAGAGTTCGAATAAAAGCAAACCTACAGAAAAGTGGGATGCATCAATATAATGACTTTCCTTATCAATGACTCGGTGGGCTACCTCAACTCATTAATAATTGCTTCGAAATCAAACTAATACTAATAAAGTGTTAGAGCTGTAAGAAGAGACCGAAGAGCAGAAGAGCAAAGGTAACAAACTAGTTGAAAAAATCGGGGCCAACCACTATTGGAGATGCAGACTTACGGTCGGAAGAATCGCACTAAAACCCGGATATAGGATTGAGGAGTGATAGGCTTTTAAATTAAATAGGAAACAGTTATGCCAATACCTCGTAAATCAGCCTTGCATTTCAAACAGCAGCAAAAAAATACAATTTATGAGACCACAAGATCACTCACGGATCTACTTCACACAGTTCACCAGCATCAGCTTCGTACTCCTCGGCTGATGGTATAGTAGACGACTGAGTTCCCCCCATATTCCCTACTTCAGCCTGGGTGATCTCCATGATTTCCAATGAATCATCTTCAACTTCAGCATCGCCTTTAGTTTCACATCCACTGCTACTAGTTGGGAGAAGAGAAGAAATGGAGGAGGAGGCGGTTGAACTATCAGCAGAGGGATCACTAAGCCAAACACTCTCTTCGGCCTGAGAGGAGTCAGAAACCTTTTTGTCTTCCGACTGAACGTCGTCGCAGCGAACGGGTGGTTGCCACGAATGCACCGCACTAGTCGGGGTAACATGAGTTATGAGAGGGGTTGAGGAGGACTCGGGTTGGAAATGGGATTTGGATGCCCTAGGGTTTTTAGGCTGGGAAATACGAGAAACCTTCCGACAATGGTAGCGAAACTTCCGACAGCTTCGAGGAGGCGTAATAGAGGGATGCTGTGGTTTTCTACAGGAGCGAGTGATTGATACAATCTAGAAGGGATGAGATGTGCTTGCTAGAAAAGTCAGAGAGAAAACAGGGACCAATAATGCAACCAAACCTTCATTCTGGTGCGCTTAAGATTACTCCGGTTCAATTCAATCAGATGCGATTTGGACTCTGAAGGAGGAGAGAAAAGTAAAATCGGTGGGCGAAAAAATGTGAACAAAACACAATCATTGTACCTTGAGCTACCGATTTGAGACGAGGTTTATCAAACACATCACCTCGAGAACTTCCTGAGACAGGTAATTCATATATCGGGGAGAATATCTGCCCAGAAATTTTTCGCCGAGTCCTGCGCGGTGATGAGCAAGCAACTATGGGCTTTCTCGATAGCACCGGCGACATCACGAACTCGAGGTGGCAAGGACTACGAATTGACAGTAACGACAGGTAAATATTCAGCCTTTGGACAGCCATATTGTTGGCAAAACTTCTTAGAGACATATGATGCGCGTATCAACAACAACCAACGAGGCAAATAACACCACAATAGTCAAAATAACCGCAAAACTCTGCATATTTTGCACATTTATTAGAACTGTCTACGTAGAAGCCAAATAAATTACCTGAGACAAAAATGCGCAGTTACTGTCGGCTGTCTATTACTGTGGAATCGAGCCGCAGAAAAGAGATTTTAGTCTTGGTGGAGAGACCAAGTTCTGGAACTTATAGATTGACATATCTAATAATTAAGATTCACAAGTAAATTGGTTTGTTGATTTCAAAAAGCAGCTTCAAGTATAGACATTTAGCGTTTACGTAAGACAGTGAAAACTAGACCCTTACGGAAAACACTTGAACAGAGCGTCCACTATGCACACTTGTAGGCTTAAACAAAAACCAATCTAAAAAATTTAAATACCGCATTTGGCAAAACTGGGTTTCCACAAAACAATCGAAGTTCTAATTGCACGTTTTATTTCCAAATTGATCTCATAGTACTGAATATTTTCAGATGCACGAAATTATGGAAATTTAGTTTGCTATCCCTTACCTACATGCCGAATTGCTTCGGAAGGTAAGCTTAAAAGAAGGTAGTGAGTGAGGCTGGATGCATGTATTCCGAAGGGAACAGAGCAAATGGACCTGTGTATGGCCGGAGACCAGCCCACATGTACAAGGGCAAGAAAAATCTTAGTGACTGCCGAACCCCACGTAGTCACATAAAAAAAGCATTACACTGCCTCTCTCTTCTTCGGGCGATGTCCACGGCGCTCTCCTTGGTATACCACCCACGCCAGCTGTCACAGCATATTCGGTACTACAAGAAAGCGCCTACGAGCCAATCACGCCAGTCGACAAACGTACTTGATCTCCTCGACGACTTCAACTAGAATTGGAGTTGCGGTCGATGTGACAATCAGATTCGGAGCCGCATACATCTGTCGACCATCGGTTGCTTCCAGAGATGCTTCAGATATGCTGCAGGAAAAACGGGAGATGGCACTGCCCCGTACGTAAGGAGAACCGTAGTGTCAGTTTCGACACATACATGGATGTTGCAGGTAAAATTTTGACATGAAACTTGTCCAGATGGTTCACGGCGGTGTCGCTTCAGTTGTTAATAGCTTGGCTTGGAACACGGGAATAAACTTAAACAAAGTGCAGACGTCAGTTACATCTTTCTTGTCGTAATGGTATCAGAGGTTCTCCCACCACCGAGGTAAATGCGGCTCCTGCACACCATAGGTACATGCACCGAAAGGTATGTGCTGGGACAGAAGTTGTTAAAAATATCGGGTTCGTATTCCGCTACCACCAGTGTAGCGTTCGAAGACTTCTCATAGGGTAAAAGTAGGCAGCAAATGCGGCTGGGTACATGTATTCCAAAGAGCATAGAGCAAGTACACGAGTACAAGGTCCAGACAAATCCTAAAGTGGCCGCTGAACGTCATGCGGTCATGTAAACAAAGTATTACAGCCCATTTCAAAAGTTTCGTTCAGTTATATTTCGCCTTGGTGTATACACTCTTTTCCAAAATGTCGCGGTGTTAAGAACTTCTGCTGTGTTGTTGGAAAAATAGGTTTTGGGTGAATGTATGCATTTAGGCAGAAAGTCTAGAAGTCGGACTCTGGCGTGGCCTTAATTCCGGCCCATTTGGCAGAAGGAAGGCGCTGCGAAAGTGAGTGATGTTCATACGAGTAGTCTTATGAAAACTGCAGCTTTTGGGACTTCCCACGTGTTAAAACAAGGCATTAATTTGTCGGAATGCGTGCTATGTAGGAGAAGAAGGGGTTGGGTAATGGGCTGGTCTGAAGGACAGCCCACCTATACAAGAAAAAAAAAATATGAAATTAGCCACGAGACATATACATAGTTCCATTAACAAAGTGTTTCATACGCATTATTACAGCCTTCCTCCTTGTGAAGTAACCTTAGTGTGCCCTGCATTGCGTTGGGCTTTCTTTTGACGTGGACTGCGAAAGAGTGTGTAAATTAAGCTGTTATTAAGGAGCGAAACATTTAATCTTTGCTTACGTCGAAGAAAGCGTCTGCTTCTTTAATTTGACGTACGTGTGATGTTCTCACGTTCACGTTAAGTTAAAATAGAGAATTTATATGCATCAAAAACAGAAGGCTTGAGCTGTTGGCTTTCAAAAGGTCGAACACATTTACTAGAGCCAATGAGGTCACCTATGCCGTCGTAACCGAAGTCGGTAGTCGTACGAACAAAGTGCTACAATTGTGTGCTTACGATTAACACAAAGTACATTGCCATCCCGCAAGCGAATTAGTCGCAATTGCGATTATTACCCACGGCATAAAGCAGAAGCACATGCTACTAAGATTTGTTTCCACGTTGTTTTAATACAATATACTTGACTATATTATGCCCAACGTGATGCCTTCTGCTACCTTGGAGAAGTCTCGTCGCTCTACACTAATGGCATTGTGAAGCGAACTTGATATCTTAAAAAGACTTTCATCCTCATATTCATCTCGCATTTATGTCGGCCGGGAGATACTATGAAGTCCTCACCACGGAGTATGTAAGAACATTGTCTGCGTTTAGTTCCACCTTGCCCCTGCGTTCCACCGAAAAGTTATTACCAGCTGGAAGGACACTGCCATAAACTATCGGAAAATGATTTAGATTAGAAGTCGCGTTACTACGTCCGAGTATAGTGTTGGAGATAATAATATAGCGAATTTCTTTCCATACGAGATCAAGTCGTTTCAATTAAACATCTGTTTTGGACCAGCTCCAGCCTCTAGTCGTGGATCTCATTGATGATGAACAGAAAGTTCTCGCCACGATTCCTGCCCTCTCACCAAACACAGCCCAAGCTTCAGTAGAAGCTGGTGAGGAGGCTAAATACCGTTTCTCAGTCTACTGGAAGCTGATGGCTGGCGTGAATGGCTCGTGGGTGATTCGTTGTGGCATCGGATATGTTATGATGGCTGACGATGGCAAATCGTCGAGGAGGTCGCATAAAAGGAGAGAGGGGCAGTGTACTACCTTGTTTGTGCGATCGTCCTTGGGCTATGCCAGAACCCTATCCCTTCTTCTAACAAAAATACATGTATTCTGCTTAATGTAATGCTTTCTTCCACCTGGGAGAAGTCTCGGATTGCGAAATTCAAACCATGACAGTGCAAATTATGCACTGCTCATGTTGTTCGTCTTGCCTTAGCCTCGCTTTAAAAATTGAGCTACGATCTCTCGCTTTCACTTCTTCATGTAAAATCTTAGGACTACCTATTGAGTAGTGGAAAGTATTAAGTGGGGCCGAAAACTTGCATTCAGAGAGAAGAGGAAGGGGCTGGGATTCGGCTAAGCGTAAGATGAGTACTAAAATAGCCGTTAGTCATACAGATTGCCAAATAAATAAGGCATTGCAGTGAAAGTAAAGCTCCACCGTAACTCCTTTATGTATGTCAAACATTGAAGCGGCTCAAGCAATTCCTTTTACTGGAAATACATAAGCATTTATGGAGTCAAGTGGTGAAAAAACGTTAACATTTAAGATGGAAAGGTTGATGCGCTTTAAAGAGGATGGAAACATCATTTGCCCATACATCAATAATGCATTGCTAAGTAATTTGATGATTAGCTTTGCTTACCGCTCTGTCTTCGTTACACCATTTGCATCGCACGCCTAGGTCTGCTGCGTCCATGAAACGGTGTTCTGGATGCTACGGTTCAACTACGCATGCTCCATCAAAGCACTTTTACGTTGAATCGCTTGCAGTTCTTAGTAAAATTACGCCATGAGTAGCAAAAGTTTCATCTGTAAATCCAAAGCTTCACAAGTGGATTACTTTTATCCGAAGTGTAGAAAGTTCGTGCAAATTGCTTTCATCAGCTTAAGATTTGAGTTTCGCCTCGAAAGAGCCAAAAGCTGGGAAGACATTCGACTCACTCCCATACAGTTCTTGAATGCATCGCTTGCAGGATACTGATGTATTCATTGTTATTAAAGAACAAACTGCTGACAAAACTGAGTACAGATACTTCGAGTCCGAAGTCACGGTCCAGGGGAAAAATCCCTTCGTTAGCTATACCAACCAGTGATTCCTTGATGGATTTTACTGGAACCTACACTTCTTTCGGACACATTGGCTTGTGTGCTTTATATTCTGTGATAAAACTTTTATGAACGCTAACTTAGAAGGGGATGTCATACTTCTTTTTAAACTCTATGGCTTAAGTCTTGAGGATCCTATGCGAATCCTTTGATGTGGCGAACTCATTTTTGCTTTTCTTTCTTCCTCACTTCTTAGTGTTGACTCAAGATTTTAGCTGTAGGCATTTAAGTTGAGACAGTAATGCGCGTCACTAGTCTTGTTTTAATTTTTTGTTTTTATAACACTTTTGATCAATATTTCTTCTGATAAATCGAGAGCATTCATTATAAACTGTTCTGCACATTTATTGTTGCGATGATACATGTATGCATTAAGGAGTAGAGTATCGCAACAGACGCAATACTCTGTTCGTTTAATTACCTCTACGAGTGTCGGTCGCTATACTTCTGCCAGGTGATTGGCATCCAGCCATTCCAAAGTTTCATCATTTTCCTTTCTTTATGAGTACCAATATTCGATTAGGACTAGTGTCTTCTATTGCCTAATGGGAAGTCTCGAGACTCTAATTCACTGGTAATAAGGTACGTATTCCATTAGCGTCATCGGCTATTACAATATTGGTAGCATCTAATGCTATTATGGTTTAACGATGGAACGTTGCACTACACATTTACTCTCATTTTTTTACTTTTCACCCTGACAATCTGCCTCTGTTGCATGCCACTGGCCCCGCTAGGCAGTCTGGTCCATGTTGTATGGAAATACCTCCACGACGATCTAACACTGCTGCATAAATGCAATCAGACTTCACTTTCAAGGAAAATTTTGTTTAGACCTAATATTTCCATCAGAATATGCAGCATGTAGTGGATCCTAAAGCGCATTGGAGAAGACAAATGTGGCCTATGCCTAACCAAATTCTGTGCCATTGAAAGGCGCAACTGTTACGCAATTTAATTGACTGCTGGTTTAGATTGCGACCACTTAGCTGACCGAGTGGACCGTCTTCTGAGATCTTCCAAAAGTCTCATCGGTTCCTGTTAAGCATATGTGCTTTCTTACTAGTTAATTCGTCATTTTCGTCTTTAAAGGGGTTGCAACACGCCGCGAAAATTTTACTCTCAAAACCAGGAGATACCTTCGTATAAAGGATTGCCGTTTAGGTTTAAGCAAATCGATCCATGCAGTGGCATGTAGTAAGGCAACCAGCATGGTCGACGTAAAACGTTGAGACTTTCCGTACGGTGAAAGAAGACATGGTGCTTGTATGAATACATATATTTATGCAGAAGGAATAGAAGCAGGCTTTGAACTGGTCCAAAGGCCAATCCATGCAGATAAAGCAGGATGACGGCCAAAGTGATCGCTATCATATAGGTAGTTAAGTAAGCAAAACGTTATATTTGGCTATAGAAGTTCTGCAGTTGCAAATAATACTTCAACATTTACAGCTTGCTACATAACTGGTCACTTATTTGTTAACATAAATTTATCATCATTAATAAACATTCTACAATTTACCCTTTCAGCCTTCCACAAAACTGCATACGCTTCTCACCAGTTTGCTTGTTTGTTTAGCCTTCAGCCTTGAATCCTCAAATTTATTGGTTAGTATACGCAAAAGGGATCTCGCGATGCGTGTTCATTTTGCTTCATTGACTAGATGCGTTTCTCATGTAACTTCTACCACTTTGAGGTGTAACAGGGCAAGGAAAGTTGGTCAAAAATTTATTGAAGACAGTTTTATTCCTACGGATGCCTTCCAGGACAGCTTGCCTACTTTACCGGTGCCGAATTTGGACAAATCCTTGATTCGGTACCTTGAATCGCAGGCATGTGCCTTAGCCATGTTTCTTTATTGCTCAGGCGTCCATAAATCGACCTGAGGCGCTGAAAAAAATATGCGCTTCAACAGAACACTTTCGAAAACTTTCTGGCTACTTGCTACAGGAGAAGCTTCTTGATCTGCATTATTTGAATCCTGACTGCATGAGCAAAATTTTACTCGATTTTCGCTTGAAAGATCGACGACCCATTGCTATTAATCATAACTCTGTGTATATACTCAAACAATCGATGGTATCCGCGTATAATAATGTACGTAACTTTTGGGTGAGGCACTTTGCTGGTGCATACGCTATTTTGACCACGAAATGTGCGACTGCTGTTAGTGCTCTGTTAGCAGCATCGTGGTGCCAATCTGTCACTCATTGTTGTGGGGTTTGTATGCCACGTGATCCTTGTTAACCATGCTCCTATGTTTACGCACCTCGGTGGGTGTATATATATTTCGGGACGAATCAGTCCTTGATATAAAGATCTTGAAACGGCATTTGTATGGTGCATGCGTTGAAGATTTGTCTTGCTTTTGTAATCATTTAGGCTGTTTTGAGGGCAGCTACCCTGGTGTACAGTTCACTTCGTTTCTTGGAAACTCTGCGGTGTAATAAGCTGAGGCCCGACATTTGTTCCATCGACTCGATGTTTGTCGACTCTCTCAATTTCAAGCGTCTTGTTAGTATTCTACCATCTTTCATAGCTACCTACGGAGTCCGCATGCTTAAGGTTAGGCGTAGTTCCGATTCATATTTTCACATCCGACTGTTGATAACTATAGCTTACTAGAGGATTCGAATTTAATGAATCATTACAGGTTTTTCCTCTGGATATGAGTCACTACGGTCATATGTTCCGTTCGTCCCGAATTCCGGATATGGGCATCGACAGGCTGGAAACATATCCCGAAGCTCGTCACATTGTTGTCCTTAGTCAAGGCGAGTTCTACATCTTCGATGCATTTGATGATCAGGTATACATCGCCCACCTGTCGTGGCAACCTTGTGGGAGCATTTTTCCGCCTTTTTGAGTCTTATTGTTCTGATTGCGAGAGGTCACTGTCGAACCATCTTTGATTTTTACGTAACGATTTTCTAACCATATAGTACTTGTCCTAAGCTATTACGTTTCTATGGGAATCTGACAAATGTAGGATTATGCATTTCTTTATTCGTCATCTCTGCAAAATTTCATGTTTAAATGGTTTTCTACCGGGAAACGGCCTCGTGCCTCTGTGCTTACTTATTGTTAATCAGTAAAAGTACGTTTCAGAACGAAATGTTGTCGGCGGAGCAGCTGGTTTCCAATTTGGCGTTTATACGGAATAGGCCGCGAGGCGGCACGGAGAAACTCAGCGTGGGTCTCCTCACGGCTACGAATAGAGACGATGCGACATTAGCTCGACAGCGCCTTAGACAGGTTGATGGCGACACAGATGGTCTCAACGCGCGAAATCTTGCACTGATCGACGCAGCAATTATGGTGCTTGTTTTATGTGATGACTTCTCAGAGTACCTCCCGCAAGTGGTAAGCATCCAAGACTAATTTTACCACCCGTCCTTTCATTATTTCCTATTCTGAGGTTGATTTTTTATACTTTAGGAACCAATGAAATCTAGCCTTTATTTTAGCTCATTGTTGTCGTGTTGATCTAGCTGCATGGGTATGGTCTCCATTTTTTGAATTGTTGGTTTGGCATTGCAAGCATTTGATACATGCCAACTTTTCTAACCTGACGTTTTTAGAATTTAAAAATGTACTTGTTGGTGTTGCCGATCTGAGAAAGGCGCTTAATTACTTTGAGGGTTGAAAAATAATTTTCACAGATGAACGCTTGGGGGGTTGAGGCCCCCACCCTAGAAACTAATGCCAAACGTGTTAAAGGTCGCGAGTTCATATTTGTGAATTCATGACAAGGCACGTCATATTGAATCTGGATTTTGTTTTTCCTAACCAAACATGACTTTCAGAAGCGTGTTTTGATTCTCACGCTGGGCTACTATGTTTCGGTCAAAATTATTTTTACACTCGCCCAGTAGGCGTCCTGCATCTCATAAAATAGCGATCACCAAAAGAGCAGTTTGGGAGTTGGTCCAAAACGGTTAACCAAGCTAAGGAGGGCGTCGTAACAAGAATCCCTATTATTGCAGCGTTACAAACTTTTTTCGACGAAACTTGAAGCCCTACTTGTAATTTGTGGCGCCACCATCCCACCCCCTATTCATTTCACTGAGCGCAGATGTTTTACGGCTTATCTCTTTTTCCTATGTTCAGGTAGCGGTGACAATTGGGCAACTTCATCAAGGAAAGTCGGCTTAATTTGTTTTCTAATTATGCAGATCAAACCTTCAATGAGTGCTGTATGGCCTAAGTTTAGCTGTTGAGGCACTACCACTTGGGCTTTCACTACCTTCGTCCAGGTTTCCAGTTTATTCAAGAAGTCACACGTCTGCCAAGTTGCCCAAGAATACCCACGCTCATGGTTAAGAATTGATCAATAATTTTGGTAATAAATGGCCACATGATCCACGATGGACTCCTATTCTTTTGTTGCATCCGAATTGTCTTGAAAATTCTCCTTAGACAAATTAGCCTGGAGAAAAGGTTGTTATAATCATGCGAAGATTGAAAGGGTGCTAAAATAGGAAATGCAAAGAGTATTGAAAAGTCTACACAACTAAGTAGAACGTTTGGGCAAGTGTGTTGCTGCGCATTACTTCCTCTTATTAGATCGGTTTCGATCCGGCTTTTGATCTAGAGACTGAGATTCTTCCAATCTCAGTGCTTAAAACTTGTTGAGCTTACATTTGAGAATTCGCAGTTTAGATTCCTGCACTTCAGCTTGCTTCGTGATTAGCTTTCATGATTGGTTTCTCAGTGCATTTCTAATTATTTCGTTTTCATTGTTTCTCTTCATTTAGTTTTTTTCCAGTAGTCATAATCTAAATTAGTAAATACAAACAAGGGAAGCATGTAAAACCATTGTGCCTTGCCTTGTGAATATTTGAAACCTTCACCACATTGCAATACTTGAGAAAGATTGCAGTTAGAACTCGGCCGTAATCATTTGTGGCGGAAAAGCATCCTTTTCAAGTGGGAAAAAAGACAAATGTTAGGCTTGTGGTACAGTTTTGAAGAATGGTAAATCTAGAGATTGGGTCAGATGATAAACTAACTTTAGCCACTTCTTGTGGAACATTAAAGCGGCATTTCAACCTGTATAACTATAAATTAACGGTAGTACTTCTCTCAGTCCCCATTTTATCATACTAAAGCCATTTTGCTTCTATATCCTTCAAAGGGGACTCGGACATTTTTAACCCGAGGCTCGTTAAAGCATTCATTATCAAGCTTGTACTAATGCGCCGACAAAGCCTTGAGTTTCTGTTAAATGATCAGCCGATTATATTGTTTTTCTACTTCACCACAGCATAGAATGGTCTTGATGTAATGTTTTTTAAAGAAGGGTAAAAGTAGCAACAGTGATCACAATAACTGGATTGGGCAATGCGCTCAATTAACATGATACGAAAGACTAATTTTCAGATGAGGCAAAGTGTCTCGTTTTGTATGTAGCGACTGCGGATGAAAACGGGCTGTTTGGTCTAGCTGGTGCTTGTAAGCATGCTGAGATAACGGTAGGGCTTAGTCTTCTTCATTACTTCATAGATATCTACAGCGTTGGCAGGTCCGGGTGGTTCGCGATGGTTCGACAAGCCCTTCAGCCTTTTGGTGGATCGCAGTGGTGCTGCAGCGCTCAGCTTTGATTACGGCTGGACTGACGCCTCCACTGCTCTTCGCTTCGCTGAGAGCATTTTCAGGGACTCTGAAATCTGTCCCTCCGTCGACCCTTGGCTCCTCGAGTCTTCCCACCGGTAGGTAGACTAGGCTTCAAAGACTCCTATCTTCATTTCAAATTTTTGTTGCATCTTAAAATGTCCCAAAGGTGTACCCATCGAAAACTGAGGTCTTTGACTCTAAAAGTCATTATCAATGGGTAATGCCATATTTCGAGTGCCGTTCAGTTAATGTTCGAGAAACGATTTCGTCGGCTAGCCATCCCAGGATGGTCTATTGGGCTAGTTGAAAGATAAAGTCAACTTTATTGTCTGGTAGGCGCCTACTTTTATTCTCTCGTGGGATTTGGGGACAGTTTGTGCCTGGGATGTCCACCATCAGACATTTTAAGTGTTAGTTCACAAGAATGATGGTCGAGACTGTAAGCTGGGAACGGAACCACCGCCGCTACTGTGTTGTGAGTCTCGCTGTTGAAGAGTTGATTTTCTTTTCGCTCCGGCGTCGTGTTGTGCTGAGGTCTCTCGTAAGCACGCAAGTGTTTATAGATGTTTGAGTGCTTTTCTTTGCTATTCTTGTTGGCGGGATGCCTAACTATATTTGTTTCTTTGGCCACTTACCATCGATCGTCAGGAACCAAGTTGGTTTCACTGAACAAATAGATCAGTACCTATGAAGCAACCGGTGGCTTTTGGATTCGGATAGCGAAATCTTTAACAGTTGGACTTTGCCTTTCAGACACTCGTGGGGTTGAATTTCACTGAACTTTCCTTTTTATGGTCTTTGATTAAGGTGTCGGAAAAAGACAGCAAGTTGTGCAGAAACCCGATCAAGCTTATACTATCCAATTGTAATAATAGTACTTAGTTGTTTCAGGAAGAGCAATTATTCATTGAAGACTCCTCAAAATGCGATGGCATTTCGATTAGGTATTAGTTCGCAAGTTTCACTTTTAAATAGCGTCTTTTCTCTAACGATCAAGAATTAACATGCTCAAATCACCTCTGTTTGTCTCCATCTTACTTCGCAGTCGTCTGGTATCAGAAAAAAGGTAGTCTGCCTGGGAAAACGTGTATGTCACGCAGTGGATGTAGTAGGACAGCGGTACAATAACTGGCTTCGTGTTTGGCTTTAAGCGTAAATTCCCAAAATGAATCACCTCATCGGTTGAGTGATGCCATGCTCTCCCTTGTAAGAACGCCACTTTTTCTAGCTCTAACCCTGTACTGGTTGCAAGGAGTCCACATGCGCGTTGGCTATGACCATCGTCGAAATTGGGTGAAATGCGATTTGTGGATAATAGTGTGGAAAGAACTATGTAATACGGCTTACACTTTGACCTCACAAATGACCAAGTAGCAAACAAATGCTTTTGAGTCATGGTTCTTCTGGTAAGGAGAGCGCCTTTTTTGGTACCATAGCTTTTGTTTTCTATCTGAGTGAGATATTTTGGCATATATCGTGCTAACTGTTGACAATAAACAGAATTCTTTAAATTTGTGATTTGCTTTGAGGTCATTGCAATGCCAACCAGAGCATGTGATGATACTTGCTTTGATTAGTGAGTGGGTCGTTTTGCCATGTTTGATGGTATATTGGTTCACTTGTAGCTGAAATGAAGAGCCATTTCTCATTAATAACTTTGCAAGGAGCTAGTCCGAAATCAGTCAGCTTTGTGAGTAATGGAGGGGAGAACGATTTGACATTCATCAAGCCTATTGCTTATGTTTGCTGGAGGCAGGCTCATCTGCGTCGATGAATTATTAGTCGGTTTGAGAATGACTTTTCACTGCTGATGTGACATTCTCCATTCTTATCTAAAAAAAAATTCGCCACGCTTTGCCATCGTATCTTATACTTAACAAGAGGATGGTGCAACTTTAGCGGGGAGTTCAGAACCGGAGACACCATGAAATGTGAATGAGTGTGGGTGCTACCACTGTTGCTCCAATTCAACACTTTGTTACTTGCATGAATGAAGTTTTTTCCCAGATTTCAAAGTTCGAATTCGATTTACTCCCTCCTCATAATCCTCAATAATTTGTTGCTTCGATGGGACGTTTGCTGAAGTTCATGCTTGTATCTATCCATAATACAAGTCTTCGCAATAAACAAGAGTTTACTCAGTAATGAAGATGGAGTACAACTTGATCCTTATCAGTTAAAGCACCTTTACCTTTACGAAATTTTACAATTTCATTTCATCGTACAATTTTCCTCTCCATAGCATCAAATCTATTAGGAATTTAAAAAGCGAAAAAATTACACTGAGGCAAGAGAAGTAGCCCATCTTCCCTTTACTCCGCTCGGACTACTGCTCCTTGTCACTTTCAACCTTAGCCATGCCGACTTTGGCTTTTATCTGTCGTCTGTAGAAACGCCCTAAATTTTGCTTCCATGATCGTTTATAGACTGCCCAGAGCGATGGTACGTCGCTTGGAATGGAATTTGGACAAAGCCTTCTGTGACGAAGTGTTGCTACCGCAACGCGATGCCTACGACGCTCTCCGCGACTCGCTGCAAGTGGACTGCTTGGCTGAGGTGGGACATCGAACGCTGAATCGACATCTCTGCTCCCGTGCTGGCGTCTGTGCAGACGCTATGGTGCAACTCGCCTTTTTGGTCAGTCTAATTCTTCCCAATTAACTCTGTCAGCCTGGTACGATGTCACTGGAGGGTTGGAGGCAGAAGTAGATGAATGATTTGGATAGAAGCATTAATCTTGTCTGCATTAAACTTAAATATTTAGTAATTGCACCGGAGTTTCGCGTTTGGTTGCAAAAGCATCCTTTGTTTAAAAACCACAGCTTGGGTCGGTAGAGATGTCCCTTTTTTCTTAAAACTGAAGAATGATGGAGGTAGAACTGAGTGCTTCTTGAGCTTTCCCCCGAGTCGTTTTAAGTTTTCATTTAGCCTAGTTTTCCCATCACATCACTTTTGCATAGCCCATATGGTCTTGGAAGACTCATCGCGTAGGACTATCGGAACGAGTTGTCTTCTGTTGAAGTAGCTATTTAATAGTCACCACAGTATTCCTCTCTCCACTTGAATTTCAACTAATCGCAGAGGCCTAACTCAATGAATCAACCATTATGTTGATGGCAAAAGGATTCCACTGATTCTGCTTCCGCAACTGAATTTGAAAACAAATCAAGCCTCATCGTTTTAGTTATTGACTAGTGATTACAGTGCCAAGTTATCCCTGAGGGTATACTAAGGCATGAAATTGGAACCACCCTCATTATGAGCTTAAAATTGTTATCGCCGGGTCCAGATCATTGCTGCTGGAAGAGGGTTGTCTCTACTTGCATAGTTATCTCGACTCTCATCTTGTTGAAGATGTCTTTTCAGTATGCAAAAATATTGAAATAGGGGCCTAAAGCTGCATGCCTAAGCACGTTTATCCTCAAGTTTATATTTTACTGAATTTGAATCTGCGAAAGTAGAATAGGAGATGGTCTGCAAGATGCTGTGCGGCTGAATGAGTTTCCATCTTTACCTTTGGCTACACTCTAGGACCAAAAGGATTCGTTCGAGTAGCACTACGGTCGCGGCACCGCCAGTACTTTTTCGTCCGCCCTCTGAAATACCACTTGGTCTGCAGCGATTGTATTTACACAGTTGCTTTGTATGTACGGTAATAAAAATATTATCTTCCGTCGCAAACGTCGGTTATTTACCGTTCCCACTACGAAGTGACTTGATGTGCATTATCGTCGCATAAAATCATGTCATTAAACCCGAAGTGTCATACTGTATACCCAAAGGATATTTATGTTTGGTATCCTAGTGAGAAGTAGTTGTACATCCACGGAATTCGCAAAGTATGCGGGACGCTGGCACTAAATCAAGGAGAAAATTGGATTGCAAGCGATTGGAAAGGTGTTCCACTTTTCACTATATCCCTCCTCCTCTGCTAGAATTGAGCACTTAATCCGGTAATTTCTTAGGATCTTGAGAACTCTGTCATGTGAACACTGAACTCTTCGCTCATATCTCTTCAAATGCTTTTCTCGGTGCACGTTTTGAGTTGTTCGCCGATTAAAAGACTAGTTGATCGCAAACTTGTACACGATTTGATGCAAAATCGGGAATGGTCGGAGTTAAATACTTTACTGTTTGCTGTCAGCTGCACCAAGGAGTGGAAATTTTTCATCACATTCATGCATAGTTACTAGAGGTTGCGGAGGTTCTTCCTACGACCACCCATCCTTGATAGGAAATTTTGCAAATTTGATTTGCGTGCAAAGTTGGACAGGAAAAGTCTTTCTTTCTTCCCTTTTGTCTGTTAACCCTTAAATCATGATCCAGAAGTTGAATTGAAGCATTGTGTGGTCAGTTTTCGATCGCCCTAAATTGTTGCTTCTCATTAAACTACACAAATTTCAGGTCAAACTGGGATAAAGTTTTTGCGATTTAGAGTCACTTCAAATCGGATTGACGTTCTATCACGCGATCGGGTTACCTTTCAGACAGGATTGTTTTTTACCGTTTAGGTAGATGTATGAAAACGAGACCTTTGGAAGATAATGAAGGTGGTGGAGAAGGTGGTCAGATATTATTTTTATTGCGATTTGTGAATTTTTGTTGTCTCAACGACATGCTAATTGCATCTAGCATTTCCTACCCTACTTTAAGAATCTAGATCATGTGTAGCCTTTGATCCTTATTAGCCCTTCTAACACATGATTAGTGGTATATTGAGTTGAAGAAATTCGGTGTCTAACATGGCTTAAGATGGCGTGAGACATTCAGGCTTCAGATAACATTTGGGGTTGAAGAGCCTTACTTACATATATTACATACTCTGAGTTTGTTTCCTAAAGAGTTCATTTCACTTCCCACAGAATCATGGTCATCAGGTAGACCTACAATAATTGGCTTTTATGTGATCGGTGGCAGTAGATGTCGTGCCTCAACGAAGGGCGAATATTAATAAGTTGGATAGATTGACGAGATTTATTTTGAAATATTACCAGACCACTCATAACTTTAGGCTAGCTATAGATTCTCATCCCTTTACCCAGGCAAATAGTCTCAAAGGAATAACGGGAGTTCTCTTGTTACTATATCACAACCAGGATACCGTCGTCCTGAACTCACAAGACCGGAAGGCTAATGGAAAGTTTCAAAAGTTGTGTTTCCATTTTTCACTTTCAAGGGTGGTATCCAGTCAGCGCAATAAGGGTTGCTAGTCTTTTGATATGAGTTGAATAGTGCTATCATTTATGCTATGTTTCATCTACTGCAAGAGATTCAGTGGATTGCATCACTTTAAGTAGGCTTGCTATCACCGTACCGCAGGTCTAGAGGACTGCTAGGACGAGCAGAAGGGTTCGGAAAAGTGATATCTGAGCTACTGTTATCTGCGTTGGTGTTTGAGAGTAAGGTTTTCCTTCCTCTACTCTATTGAAATGCTCCTTTGAATTTCAGATGGCTCATGAGAAAGTTCATGGGGAGAGAGGGCTGAATGGTGGCAGCACTGAATCCTGCAGTACACGAACTTTCCGTGGTGGTTACACGGCATTGCTTCGTCCGTTCACTACTGAAATGTGCAATTCTCTCCGTCTCATGCGTTTTGGCGACACTCTTAGCTACATCGACGAAGATGATCTTCTCGATGCCTTTCATCGCTGCTCCCGCGCCCATCGGAAGCTCCTTCAAGAGGCCAGTGCAGCTCAAGGTGGGTGAGCTGCTTAGGATTTGTATCTCTAAGGCCTATTCGGTGACTTAGCAAGCACGAAACATGATTGGGCGATTTGCAACGCAATGTTACCGAAATTTTTCTGTGTCTAAGGTGGACGAATGAGAATTAGTAGAATCTCAGTAAAGAGAGTACTCTTGGCCACTCAATCTTGAATAAGGCAGAGCGCATCGTCCCAAATCTAATCATTTATTAATTCGTTCACTCATATAGAATGCATTAGTTTCGTTATCATCATCATCATCATCCACATATTTTGGCAGTCTTTTATCCACCTACTCATCCATCCGTTCACCTACTCATCGTTTGTTTCAGTTTATTAATCTTAGAGTACTAAGTCTCATTAAAGTGGAAATTGCATCAAATCATTTCGATTCTACGTGGCTCATCATCAAACGAGCCCAGTAGAAACTGCCAAAACTGATCTTTCCAACTTCACTAGTCGGATGGGACTGATTTGATAATAGACTTCGCGACTCGGCTCCAGCCCTGCAGCAGTTGTTTTTAATAGGTGGAAGTTTGAGCGTTGCGTTACGCTTGGGGCATTGTGAAGTGAAGACAAATCACCACGGCCAAGTCGAATCATAAGGGCCCTAGCTAAGGAAGGTGAAATTTAATTTTAAACTCATCAGTGTATTTTATGGGCTGGTTGTCGAGTTTCAAAAACGGAGTGTGAATGTCTTTGACTTGACTCGGGTGTTTAACACGCAGAAATAGATCCACGAACCAGGAAACTCGACGATTGTTTGGAAAATGATAAATTGAATATTGGATACTTTTCATTTCCACCTGTCTGGTTAGTGTTTCGTACCAAGTCTCGTTGGTATCGCCTACTTAGGAAGAATTCGCATAACTCGATCCAGAGCAGTAAAACTGTGCTTCACTCTTTCATACACAAAAACTTTTCTGATTTTCTTCGACTCGCGTCAGATAGCATCGGACCGTGTTCTCGGAAAAGTGACGCTTTTTATCAACAAAACGGCTCAACTTGTAAGTCGAGAAGTCGCTATTGCAGTCAATAGAGTTTTCGTTGTGAAGTTGCTCAATAGACTGTAAGCATTTTATAACCGCGTTAAATATACAACGATACATGCAAGTGGGATGTTCTGCCACCTTCCTAAAGATGGAAGAAGACGTAGCTTTTGGACATGATATCTGTTATGGACCTATAAGACTGGGATAAAATTGTAAAAATTGCACCAGATTTTGACTACTTTGACAGCTTCTTCCGTTAACCTACTTCTATAGCCAACACGCTAATTCTGTAAGGTAGCCTCTCATCAGCATTTTGAAAAGTTGCAGACTTTCACGATCACCACTGTCCACGTATTGATGTCATCCCTACTCGTCAGAGGGCTGTCTGTGACCATTCTCTTTCCGGTTCTTGTATTGTGCTGACGTTTTTCTTGCCTTTATTCAACACCATATGATTCTCCAAGTTTTGCAGCCCTCCACATATGGGACTGTCCGCGCGTTGTACTACTCCAAGGAATGCAGCCATTTTGCTCATTTTATTTGCACAATCTTACGTGTAATCACTAGACCAGTTATCAAGCCGGAATTAGGCCATAAGAATAACTGCAATGCCTTTCTGGACGCCTACCTTTTCAGTGAGCAGTTTTAATCAAGATTAAAGTAGTCTTTCTGAGGAAATAAAGACCTGGGGATTCATAAGGTTGAGGAGCCCATACGTGAAAACTATTGCTTTGCGGAATCACGGCAAAACCGAAATGCAATACAGAAGTTGAAATCCCGCATGCCAGTAGCATTTTAACTTTCGTACAAGTTAAAATTTTCTGTTGCCAAAAGTAAAGAGACGAAAAATCGAAATACATCCGTCGTGTCTGAGCTTGTCATTTGCATATTTCCAATGGCAATAGGAATAAGACATTGCTGAGCCGATTTCCTGTCCATGGCGTGAAATTGGCAAGAGAAATTGGCTAGTACTGCTGCTTATGATTTGGGACAACCAGCGTATTGGCGATTATGCCTTCCATGGCACCATCATGACGAATTTTCTGTGATCCTCGGAAATTACGCTGGTAAGAAGGCCTTCTAGTTGGAAGAGGGGTAGCTTATTTTGAGTCGAGCCGATTTTCGAGCTAAAAGCCGTTGAGAGGCTTTTGACGTGTCCGTTTGAAAGCATAAGCTCTTTCCTTCCGATTCTTTTTGCCCATAATGGTATGGTAGCTCATCCTCAAACACAGCCCTTACACTACGCTTCATTCACCGTTGAACTGCAAAACACAAAGGAGGGCGCCCTTTTGAGTGAGTTCTTTATCACATCACGAAGTCAGTGTAATGATTCGGTCTCTTTACTCCCTCAATAAACACGTAGGTTCGCACCTAACCTTGACTGATTTGGCTACAGACTTACTAACCGACGTTCCATTTCTGACTAATTAAGAAGTATTTGCACTTCCTGGTTCGTCTCATCCTCACACTATGCTGAAAACGCACACATTTACTAAGCTATTGAAATTTTAACCCCACTAAGTGAGTGGTTTTCGGTTTTTAGAACTTGACAGAGTTCGAATAATCCAAAATCCGCAATGCGTTTGCCTCAAGAGGGCCGGCTAAGCACTCTGAAACCTGAACCGAAGTTGGGCGCATCCTCACTAGCTATTCAAATCTCAATTTCTACAGACAAAAATAGTCCTGACTTGAATGCCGCTAGTGTCGCGTTTTTGACAGATGAATTTTCGTAGATTAGTGCCATAGATGTGTGACAACTTCATTTTTAGCTGGTGGTAACTGGTTGCGCCGATCCGAAATTGTGATAGTGGAGTGTTCTACAATCACTAACTCTCTACAGGTATTAGCGACAGTTTATGTCGTCGAACAACAGCAGGATTTTACGACTTCGACTGTGATAGTAAGCATGTGGAGCAGAATTGTACATTCGTAATTTTTTTGGGGCAAAATTTTATTCCTATTTTCGACAGCCACGTTTAAAATGCATGCAATCTAAATCAGCCGATGCTGGGCACCTCATCTATGCGGGCTCATATTTGCCTTTCTGTTCATTTGCTCATTTAATTTAGCATGAAAATGAGTAGATTCTCGTTCACTAGGGCGGCGTAAAATTGCGTGCTCCATTGAAACTGTTAAAAAAATTAATTTCCATGTGGAAGATCAAGTCTCTCTGATCCATTTCGTCCGATTGATTACCCAGTTGACCTTTCAAGCTATAAAAGACGATTTAGTTCCTCCTGACTATGATTTTTGGAAGACTGAAAACTGTTCTGTGGTTACCAGTTGCTTCTTTGCCCTTCTTTACCTCAACAACGCTAACATTTCGTCCATACTAATAGAAACAGTTTCACACCTCCTTGTCACTCCTGATGGCACAACAGAGCCACCCAGTTACTGAATGGATTAATTACCGACTTTGAGAGAATTGCTAAATGTGTTACTGACCCCTTAACAGCGCATGGAGTGGGTTGAAAGCTAGTTTTTCTTTTGGTGAGTTAGGGACATAAGTTAGAATAATTGCCCTTCTAATTTATAGGAAGCTCGATCAAGAATAACCGTTTGATTTTTGCTAGCTGAGACTTAAGGACATCTGACGCCACCCTTGGCGTCTCTCTTAGGAATAATAAAGAGCCACTTAAGTGTTCATAAATTAGTGGAGGTCTGGTATAATTAGCAGGACTAGGCGTTTCCACTTGACCTGTCTGCCCGTTACGTTTGGAATCACTAGATTGGGATAGTCACCTCTTCGTCCTGAAACAGTTGGCCGAGGCCGAAGACAAAGGGCTGCCAGATTTCTTCGTGAACGAAGCTTACGTGCGCATTAGCACAGTAGATCTTCATACTGCTCCATTCACTTCAGACATCGTCAACAACGCAAAGACTGGCTTGTGCAGTGGGGCCATTGCCCCCACTTCGCCTCATGGCTATGGCATCTCTTATGGCATCACAGTAAGTAATGCTTCCTCTGTGGCTCTCAATCTTGTTCAGACGATACACATCTCCACTATTTGATTGTTAATCATAGCACATACGTTAAGTCTCCCTTTTTATTATCCTTCTACCCTTTTGATCTCAAGTTACATTTAAAATAATTGGAATGCTTAGAGTTTGAACTGTGTGCATGACTGATAAAGACCGCAATTTGCCAGGCAAGATTAAAGCAATAGTCAAAGCGATATATGGTCTTAATTTTTATTTGAACATCTGGCTGTGGTAATTCTGTCTTACACACTATAGAAGGAACGCTGCAACCTCTGTTGCGTTGAAAAGATTTGAGGGTTTTGGGGCGAAATGACGTCCAATTTTATGCCTCAAAGGAGCTTGTGATAAATAGACTAGATGCTGCCTCGCGACTCGAGTGCCTTACTTACCAATCATACCTGCTGAAACTTTACCCAAGGGAATAGTCTCTTTGGTTGGTGCAAGGACCATCATGAGCATTCTTTGCTGCTATTTTGGCAATATAATTGAAATTATATTTATATGTACATACACATACACACACACACATACAGTCCTTTGTGTGCAGTCAAGAGTGTGAGGACAAGACAACAATCGACTCTTCTAAGATGAATGCAACTTCTAAGTTTAAGGCAAGATCGCCTCAGCTACCTACCTCACTGTACCGCCAGGCACTACAGACACACTTTGGTGGGTCTTCTCTAATCCACCATTCTTAGCAGAAAATGCAATGAGGATGTACGTCAGAGCACCCACTGTTGCATTCCCACCTCGTCGGTGCTGCAATAAAAGCTGTTAATAGATTAAAAAGTATACATTAATTTTCACTCTCACCTAAATTGGCCTAAACAATCAGTCGGAGATGGTTCCAGGCAGATAGAGTAACCAGGAGTATAGCAATAAATCGGCTAATTAACTAAATAGGCAGTATAAATTTATCCATATAAGGAAATGAATTGTGAAGCATTGAACTTAACCAGACAGTTTTGCACTCAGTAGACGAGTTTGCAAGTACAAGGATGCTTACTTCACATGGCGTGCTTTTCTAGTTGTAAAACCAGAGGTTTGTGGAAAAAAATAGGAGAAGGAGAATTTGGGGTTATTTTTGGATGGTCCATATTTCACTGGACACGCTGCACCGTTACAAAGTGTCTGTGCCCTGGTAAAATGCCACAACCTTTTGTTTACTTATGATAACGCTGCCTACGTTCGGTAAGGCGACTGTCTCATTTTTCAAGTTGTCACGATAAACAATTTTATGTGGAAAAGTGCTCATAATGCCTGCGGTTCCAGAATAAGGTTTTGTGATTCAAAGTCCTTTCGGTTTACATGGATTCCCGTTCTTGAACACTTCATTCTTCTAGTTCTCTTTAACAATGATATGGATCTGCTACTATTCACACAAAGACCACGGCCTATCAGAGCACTGAATTTGTGGAAATAATACCAGCCCCGTCCCGGTACATGGTGGCTAGTTTAACGCTCAGGAGCTGGGACAGAGAAATCAGCGATTTCGATTTGAAAAGTGCACGCTTATGCCAACGATGCTTCGCCTACACTTGGAAAGCGGTTTGGAATGAAACAACGCAGCACAGTGTGCTGAACTGATTGAAAGTGGATAGCCTTCTTAAGCCCAGTGAACTTCGACACTAATTCCTTGGTAGGATGGCTACTAACGTGAGGGCGAAGATGCAGTCAGTTTCCGAAACGTACATCGTTGTCTGCTATGCGCTTTGTTATTTGAGGCTTAATCTTCCCATCATTATGACTTACTGCATTGTGATCACAGCCTACTGTAGACCGGAGTGTGTTTGTGAGCTCGGTTTTTTGTGGCATGGGTTGCGTTTTTGCACTGATGCTGTTATTCAGTATGACGCAAGAGCCGACAACCGACTTGTGTTTTCACGGGAATCTTTTGCCACCACAGTGGCGTTCTTTCCATAAAGTGAAACCGAAAAATCAAAATTTGCAAGCGAATTCGAAAATGCCTTTTATGTAGCATTCCTTCGCGCGAACATGTAAATAAGCGTTCATAAGCGAGTTAAACACTCGAGTTCAGCACTTTTCTGTTACTTTTTACTAGGATGAGGGCTGCAGTGCTTGCTTCACCACGTGGAGAGATTCGAACTTCTCCAAGGGATCACAATTTGCGGAGGCTTTTCGGCAAAGTCTTCACCAAATCGCCGCTATCCTTCAGCCTTGAAACGCCCCAACCCGTTATCTTTGCCTTCATTTTAAACGCTCTATAGTGCTCTTCACGTAGTTTCTTCCTCCTCTAGAAATGCTAATTATACTTTTTTAGCCATTTTAAAAGCCTGGTCGCTTTGATTCAGGATTGAGTTGGTTTTCTATCGGAATTTGTGCAGTAAAGTGATTTGAATGAACACAAAACCTGAATGACACGTTCAAGTCAATAGTCAAATGGAAAGAAGAAGAGGTATTTGTCATCGCATCCTTTCATATTTCTGCCAAGCGAAAGAGAAAATTAATGGCCACCATTTGAAAGAGGTGGAAAATGAAGGTAGATGAAAAGTGAGTGAGGGGCGGGCTACTCGACTTACCTACTGCAGAAACGCGTGGGCTAGTGGCTGGCATTGCGCGCTACCGAAGCAGGCAATTTTGCGGTGAGTAGGTATCTTTAGATATGAACTATTTTAGTCTTTTTGTCCTAAAGTACCTCGGATATTAAGTGGATGTTGCCCAATCAGTTTGATTATGAGCATCTTTACATAGGCGCAGGTCTGATGGGAGTGAACCTCTATGGCCATGTGACGATAGCTATAACCAGGAACGTATCGTCACCTTTAATTGCGGAGTACTCATTGCCTGGTCGATGTGAGCAATTTGGATAATTTAATCCACTGCAAGACTTTTTGGAACCTTGGTAATGCGATTTTGCTTTTTTGATTTCAAGCATGCTCATGAAATAAAAGCGAGCGTTAAAGTTAGCCGGACTTCAAAAAAGCAAGTCGGTTGGTTGTCTCTAAACACGACCAGCTAGTAAGAGTGGGCATACTAAACTGGACCATACGGATTAACTAAAGGATCTGACGGGAGTAGTAAGGGATTCATCTTAAACAATCCCCACTTCCAATCGAGCCTGAAGAGATGCAGATTTCGTCCCAGTGGGGAGCCTTCTATCCCCTCTGTAAAGGATGGAAGGTATTTAATGTAGTACGGCGGCATAAATATACAGGCTTAACTGTTTTGGAGAAGCAGTCAACATCGTGATTTGATAGGAACTGGCATTGCCGAGAATGCTTATGTTATCAGTGTGGGGCTTTGCCTTCTTCCTTCCCCTATTTCCCTCTGTCACAGCACTCTGTACAGGGTGTCAAACAACAACAAAGCATTTATATTCTGAGGAGACTCTTGTTGGGTTTACAGACATCCACTCACCTCCAAATAGGGTGTTGTTATTCACGGGTCGGGCAGCGCTACTCGATTACGACTACTTTGCTTTCAGGCTTTAATATAAAGCATTCCGGAAAGAAAAGTTATGGCTTTGGCAGCCTATTTGCATAACCTTTAATCCTAAGTCCCACGTGTCTGATGAAACCTAACGATCCTAAACTCTGAAGGAGAATTTTAACTCGCTAACTCCCTAATGCTCCAATCCTGAAGAGGATGATAGGATAAAGTCGTTGTCTGCAAGATCAAGGTACGCGCAACTTTGTATATCCACGAGGGAATATTCTGAGTTATTCTAGTTTTTGCCTAAGGAAACGCAACGGACCTATATCTCGCTGTTTGTTGTAGCAAACTTTCTCAATCCACCACATCAATTCTGCATCCACGAGCAGGTTGATTGACCTCAAAGGCATGTGACACCTTCAGTCCGAGGAGCGACAGAATTCAAGTGGTCTTTACACACAATTTCCCTCAAATTCCTAATTGCTTGTCTAGCCAACGTATGAAGTTTCTTTTTTTTGTAAAAAATGGGATGAGCCATGCCGCTATCACTTTGTTGATGCTATCATTGCTGAAATTAGATACCCTTTGACTTTTTGCTCATTTATTTTTGCGCCTCGTATTGGTGCATCCATAACACATACCATCCTGTAGCAGGGAAAACGGGCTGTGAGATGTCGGATATTGTTCATATGGATCAGCAAATTCTATACACCGGTCGCCTTAATTAGAGTCGACGCGATTTCATGTTGAAGTGTCAAAACACGAGGATAGTACTTGGTGAAGCTTTTTATCACGCACCACCGGAGCCCCTATCCCGGTCTGCACGCTTGTGTGGATGCAGAGCCTCACCGATCCAATAAGGGCAGTCACGCCCGTAGAATTCCCCTGAACAGGGGGAAGAAGCAATAAGAAGGGAAGATGTGCATTAGCAGCATATACGAGAGTTGGGTGACTATTGACTTGGCCTCTGGGTCACACCGGCCGGTAACTGCGTGTAGGCAAAGGCCTACCCGTTTGCAATGTTTTGATTAAAGCAAACAGTCAACAAACCCGTGGAGCATAATGCTATTGTAATGGCAGTAAAGAACAAGTTTACACACCACTCTTGCATTTCTTTATTCACCTTCCCTTCCCATATTATTTAAAGTGTTCCTCATTGGGGCAGTGAAAGGACACCTTAAACCTGTTTGGAGTGCTTTGCTACTTTTGGCTTCTCCTCATGCTTCCACCTCAATGCCACACAGTGTCATTCAAAAAATTAGGGCAAAGTGACCGCTTATTAGACGCTTAGTACCAGCTGAAGGAGATTTTGATGAATGTGGCTTGTTTATAAGGTTGAAGAGCGAATCAACATTTCATATTGGCCCTGTTGAGATGTGCAGTATTGAGGGAGCTTGGAAGGTTAATTGTAGTGGCAGAGTTTTGCCAAAAAACGTGGCTATACATCGTGCATCAATAGGTGCAGTCGAATCTGGGAGGAAGTTGGCTGTCAGTGTATCGATGGAATAGAAAGTTGTAGGCGTGGGTGGGAAGTCATCGTCAAACGATGCAGACCCTCTCGAGTTGGCATAGGGAAGCAAGAAGTCATAACAATTTCCGTTGATCTGATACAGCATAAATGGATTGGGAAGGTGCGATTCCCATTAAGCTCTGCTGATCCGATGTCTTCACACCATGCAAATGGAGCGATTTAAAGTTTAAATTTGTTAAGCATGCGTGGAAAGCGCAACGCAAACCTCGAAATGTTGCCCTCTGCTGTAGTATGAGATGCGGGTTTTGTCTTGAGTTGGCGGGAATGCGACTTTTGTTGATGAATTCTTGGCGTTGTGGAGACGCTATTTATGAGTGCCTGGAATTTGCAGATATCCAGTCGTTTAGCTTCACCCTTCAGCATAACGAGGTATAAAATTATTTGCTCATGCGGGTTTGTAGCTTTGAAAAAGTTATCGAAATTAAAGTAGAGTGGAACAGGCTCTTGTTCAGTTGTTGATCGCTCATTTCTGAAGGACCATGTAAATGGCAGCAATTGTCAACGCCAAACTACTCACAACTTCACTGCATCCCGGTGCCACAAAACGGACCAAAAACAAATTGTAATACCAAAAAACTTCGATTATCACAGATTGCAAAATATTTTAGGGCGCTTACTGTTCCACCATTGTATTCCAAGGAAATCAGGTTTGAAAGTTTGAAGGCGTCGGAATAAACAAAAAAACTAACTAGCCGTTGCGTGAGGATCCGGAACTGTAGAATCGGTTCTGAATTTGATGAGATTGATTGCCAAGAGAATAGGCAGAGGGTGCCTTCGTTCTGACCTTCATTGCATTTGAATCGGAGGGAGAGCACTTTCTTTGGGGCATCACTAGAACTAGTGCTAAAGCCTACAGAAGAAAGCGGCATTTCGATTGTGTTCATCTTTTGTTCTAGTTGGATGGTCACTGGAGGGCACAGGCTTTGTCTTTCCTCCCAAAACCAGTAACTCCGAGCTCTTCTGAACATCAAGTATGTCGGTCTTCGTCGTTGGATACTTTATGCTTACTTGGACTACTTTCAACAAGTCGAAGTGTTTTACTGGGCTGCTCATTACCGAGTTGTTAAATTAAAAGGGAAAACTCATTCACTTTGCCGGGTGATCCTATTCCTTACTGAATTTGAATTTTAAATTTCTGAGATACGTATGTTTCTATTTTTAAACAAATTTTTGATACAAAAATTCGGTAGACTTCGGGAAATCAACGAGTTCACTTCCGCCTGATGCAAGGGACATTTGGTTGGGGTTCACTTCCCATGTGGGATTTCCGATGGTTAGGAGAATGAAGCATTTTTAGCATGGCAAATGTGAGCTTGCCATCTCTTGATTAGTCCAGACAGCTAAGGGAGGAGTCGTTTCCGCGGTTTTCCGCCTTTTTCAATTAGGCAGACGGAGTCAAACGCCATCTCAGAGGAAAAACATGTTTTACATAGCCTGCTTGAAGTAGAGGAATAGGAAGACTAAACACTCCCAACAAAACTTTCATTTTAACCAATACAAGCTCCAAGGTCTTCTGCTGTTCCATTGAGCGGACTCCTCTTAAGGTGTTCACATCAGAAAGCAGTAAGTAAAAGCGCAGATCATCGAGGTAAGTGCGGTGTCTCACTTCATGGCTCAATTTACGAAGTTCATCTCAGTCGCGCGTAGTCTTCATGTCCACTCGTTCGAAACCTCTCTAGCGCAGCTCTTAAGTAAACCCACTCCTCCCTTCGTCTACAAGCCATAGTTTACCATGTTGTATCACAAAGCACTGCTAACTTCTGCTTTAGAAGAGTTGAGGGAAGAAAGATTTAGAAGTCAAAAGCATGCCTCATACAACAGCAAAGTGGGAAGCACCGAACACGAAGGAGATTCAGCCTCATTAGGATTATCAGAAATGCCAAACTCGATACAGCCTCCTCGTGCATTTTTTGAAGCGTTCAATGTTACTGAACCGCCCATGGTGAAGGCGTGTTTTCGATTCCGAAGAGATTTGATGTATCAAAGTTTTGTCAAAGCAAATGACGTTGCCATCCAAATAAAAAAATGCCCCAACGCAACACACCATTCAACTCTTTTGTGTCAAAGAGATGTTTTGAGAATTGGAGGTGGAAAACCTTTGAGTCGGCTTGTTAGCCAATTCAATGACTCTCCACATGACTGTCTGTTACGCTCTCAACCGATGCTGCAGCGGTGTCGGTTTTAACAAAAGGCCAGCCACTGGGGAGGAGCTGATTTTTCAATGCACACTGGCACTGTTGTCCGTGGTATTTGTGAGCAGCGTCTAGACTTACCTTTTCTCACGAGAAACCCTCGCACCGGGTTTTAGGGCGGATGAAAATAGGGATGACGTGAAGTTAAAAAAGCCTACCACTGACACAGTCTTGTGACACTTTGATTGCTTAATAAAGTCTGGACTTTGAACTTCGTCTTTGTACCTCTACTGCACTAGCCAATTAGACCTGAGCCCTCCACGTCGACAGTACAGATTCCACCTCAGTGCTGTGACTTCTTTCATATTTGCTGAAGTCCAGGGGTTCCAATGGCTCCCAATAGCAAGAGTAGCATATCTTCCTTAAATTTCACCTCGGTAATATGGGCAAGGAAGAGAGCATTCGAACTGAAGTCAGGACTTTGCTCTTTGCCGGCAGAGTGGATTCATTCCATTTCAAAAGGTGGCAATTTTTTTTCTCTTCCACCGTCAAACTTTTCTTTTTAGTGGCAAATGCAAGCAAACTGAGTCTAAGTCACGCAATTCTCCAACGGACTGAAGGTTTTACCGCTGCCCACCCGTCATATACAAAGGTTACAATCGAAACCATGTTTTAATGACCTCTGAACTATAGAATATTAGCTGAAGCAGTTTCAATGGATTCGCTTAGAAGTCATTTAGAGATAGCTTCATCTTCAACAAGAGGGTAGACTTAAATAAAGCGATACAGATTACGAGTCCAAGTGGTAAGATGTGGGATTTTTACTGGCCTTCGTTAACATCGGGCTGATCTCTCTCCCATTCCCCAGCCATTGATAGCATATTTTTGCATTCGAATCTACTTCGCCACCCATCTTCTAATTGCTGTTAGATTCTGAAGTTATAACTCACCCAAGTGGGTGAACTAAGTGCAACAACTGGTTTGAAAGTGTTTTACGTCTAGCTGTTTGAACTGTCTGACCACCCCCTCAATCCCACTTTTGGAGGTAAAAATTTGAGCAGGCAGGTGCCAACGAGCCTATTTTTATGATTCAAATATGGCGGGCGGTTACGACCTCCAGTAGCCAACTGAGCCTGTGATGAGGATACAGGGCTTAGTTGTTGATCCATTGCCACTGAAAACACCTCCTATTTGCTTAAGGGCACTAGGGAGCGGTACTATGGGAGGAGCTTTTCGTCTGCCTCGTCAATAGGAGGTTATTGTTTACGAAGACTTCACGGCGGAATTGGTGCGAGAGGCACAACCCCACAACTGTTGCTAGCCCCAGTGTTTTTTTTGCAATATACTTGGTGATAAGAGAGCACAGAATCCATAATGAAAGGCTTTTTCGACGCCTCATCCTCGAGACACGACGTCAGCGAACTATGATGCTATGCTTCAAATCCGCCTGTCACTTGAATAACGCGGGTCTTATGCATAAGTTAGTAAATAACTAGTCTGTAAGGAGCCTTGACTATAAAGGTGTTGACTCTTTGAGACTTTGAAGCTATGCCGAATAAGCACTATTGAAGTCTTGAGGAAGCAATTTTGTGTGATGTTATGAAAGCTTGCAGAGATGCCTTACTCCAAAGCATCCAAGTGAATAATTGAAGAGTTCTAAATGAAGGTCCCTCAGGGCTTGATTATTCAGTGGAATGAAACACTTTCTTTCCTTGGATCAACGCATAAATTCAGCATTTAGATCACCTTGGATGCAAACCCACTGCAGTATGGTTGCCTCACCGAAACCTTCTACATTACCTACTGCTTGATTTACTATCAGGTGGACACCGCAAGCAAGTTGAAGGACTTGCCGTTTGGTGTTTGTGGCTGGAATTAAAGTAGATCGGAGTGAAATCATACACTATTTGCACAATCGCAAGTAGTCAGCTTAATTGCTCTTGACGCACACAGCGCTGTCACTTGACCAGAGTTGATGAGTCCCCTATGAGGCTTAACGCGTTCAAAGAGGATGAAAACATAATTTCGGTGGTCGAATTTAGATACAATATGAAGACAACTTTAAGACTCTCAGTAGTGCATTTAATGATGCGTCAAAATGCGGTGATCTTACCTTACAACACAGTCAAATGTCACTTCCTTTCGTCGTTAACATCAACCCAACCAAAACGGACGCGGAGGGAGCAAATTAACAGGTAACTAACTTTATTCACTTTACATAAGAAAAATAGCAGCCTCATGTGTCCAAATGCAGACAACGAAAGACATCGGAATTCGTTTCCGAGAGGTGGATTTCATGTCACCATAAAAATAGCAATGACAATGGCAAGTTTCCCATCTTCAACAGCGGCATCTCTTCAGTAGCGTTCGAAAGGAGCGTCGGAAACTAGCGCTAAAGAGAGAGTAGAGAATAAAGTTTACAGAAGCGTTCAGCATTAGTAAGAGATTGGAGATGTTGCCAAAGGCTTTGATTCTCGCATCGGAGGGCTTGAACCAGGGTCTTATCAGGCACACCACAGCACTGGGTGCGTTGAGCATGCAAAAGACCACTACAACAGCAATCAACGTGATGGTGATTGACTGCTTGTCTTGATGGGAAGACCTACGAAAGGCGACTTCATAGTTGTGTTTGCGATCGCGGTTCTTGCATCGGAACCAGTAGTAGTGCTGATCGCTAGTTGTGATAAATTCTCTGCCCACTGTCTCATCTGCGCCTCCTGAGGTAGGCAGTGTAAATGTGTTCCTATCAGAACCTGTCTCGATTGGAGACCTGTCAGATGGAGCAGACCTTTGAAATGAATTCTGTTGGTAGTATCGGGTTGCAATCCACCATTTTCGCCATACTAGTTCCCTCCTAACAGGCGGAGGTTGGGCATCAGGCAACGCTTTTCTCCTCCTCTTAGTGTTGATTTGTGCTGTTCCAGCAAGAATATCTTTTCGCTCGTTGTGCGATTTAATTACAGACCTAATAAGGAGGGCATTGAAGATTGTTAAAACAACAAGTGGAATGAAAACGAAAAGCGCCACAATAGCATAGGACCAGCCGAAGCGGTCTAGCTGAGTGCTGATCCAGGTTGATTCAAAGATGTAGAACATCTCCACGCAGGGCACCATTGGGTTATGTTTGACGTTTGACCTCTTAGCACTGTTGGAACACGTCCTTCGAGCCTCTCGAATCTTCCACCCAAAAAAGTCGGGCAGAGTAATGATGGCGATAAGCAGGCTGATAAAAACGATATTCCACTGGGTCCGACGGATGGAAGAGATCTTGCGCGAGCGAATGGGCGCAGAAATGGCCACAAATCGTTCAATAGTAAAGGCGCAGGTTAGCCAAGTTGTGATGTTGCTCCACATGTTGCCCAGGGGCAGGAGATATGTGAGGGCATTCATGTAGGCAGAAGACATTTCAAGAGACGGGTAAGTGCGCAGAGTGAGGGGCAAACCAGTGAGACTATAAAGGAAATCGTACACCGCCAGTGCGCAGAGGTAGTACGAAGTAGAGGAGCGCATAGTGGCTGAGGTGAGAACTACTATATTCAACACATTGCCGGCCATGCCCACCACGCAGACGATGGGCATGAGGGTGTGGGTGCAGATAATGCGGGCCAGTCGGAGAGCGGCGTTGCATTCGAAAACATCGCTGTTGTTGAAGGGCACGAGGGGAGCAATAAAAGTGTTCAGTTCATTCGCGGATACGTAGCCATCCATGACTGTCTAATACTGTGCTGAGAGAAGCTGAATGAGCAGTAAATGGGGGGCTTTGTCTCCCATATTTTCCGTGCTACGTTCCTACTGGCTGGCGCTTGGCCAATTAGGTAGGTCATTAGTCTCGCCGTACATTTCTCCATATAAAAGCCCTACCATTTATTGTTTGTCCTTACCAACAAATTTTCCAATTCGCAGTTGAAAATGCTATGTTTGAACCAAGAACTTATTACTGAGCTCTGATTTAGCAGTGATAAACGTGAAGTCCATACGCCAAAGACTACGCTAAAAGCGTCATCGGAATTTGTAGCATGCTGCACACCAAACGGTCTGCAAAGTCTGAATCAGTCTCGTGCAAAAGGAAACTATCATTTGACTTGTAAGAGATTTTTTACACGAGAGCAGTCAATTTTAGGAAATGGGGAAGAGGAAGAACAAATTACCTCCTACTTTTACAAGCGACTTATGAGTGCACGTAGTGGGTGTCTGTAGGAGGTGCGGTTGACTTTGTGGCGCTCACTACTACTTCCGCAATCGCTGCAAATACAGGAGATGAGATCAGAGTTGCCATGTCACTAACGCATTACCGAAATTTTCACTCCCAACCGACGTAGAGGATGCTGTTGCTGCTGCTGCTGCTTCTACTGTACGCTCATCGCAATCTACAGGAGAACATCCATGCTAATTCGTTGCAAGGAGATCCGCCAGAAATTGCACAAATCCCTTTGGCACCCATTTACGAATCGAGGATAAGTCTCACCTGACTTTGACAATGTACCTCGTTTACTTGTCTCCAAGACCAAATCGAAGGCAGCTTTTGTTGACTTAATTACTTACTAGGAAGTGTTTATGATTGATTCACCCTCCACAGTGGTTCAGGACGGCTCGTTCATGCCATCCGTGGCGGAAGTCGAGAAGCCCTTTTCCTTGCTCACGATTAAGTTCCATCCAAACAGGTACGCACTAAAATGCTAGTAACGGCTGCTTGGAGGGCAAATCACTGTACTCAAGCAAGCATTTTCCGTCAACGTCACTCATTTCAAAAGGCTATGCTCAAATTGAAGCCTGACTGTTAGTCAGAAGTGCAGAGGAAAGGGACCTCTCCTCCATTTTCAGGAGGCAAATGGCACTTTCGATAGGCACTTATACGTTAAGCAGATAGAAAAAGCACAAGTAAAGGTTAGAATTAAGCAATTTTCATGAACGCAACTTTTGTTGCGTCTTTTTAAGTGTTTTGCCTACAACCAGAGGTGGGTGCGAATAGGATTTGGCGTGTATGAATGAGTTTTGTCGCAGGACATTAATCAGTCCTAGGCATCATAAAGTAAATAAATTTTTAAACATTCATTGAATCCCGTGAGATCCATTGTCATCGATGAGCAATGAAATCCCTCTCCAACTTGATGAAATTCGTCTTAGAAGCTTGCTTTCGCTCGCATAAGTGATTCTGGTATGACAGCCTACTTGCCAGTAACTTACGCAGAGGAGTTTTCACAATGGCAAATTCCCAAATGCAAGTTTTATATCTCTTTTCCATTCAAATGGCACAGAGTCACCGACCGCTCACCGTTCTCTCCTCGGCACTCCTCCCGTGGACGGCGTTGTAACACCTCTACAATACCGGAAATTGCTATCCAATTTCAATCGTTTTCTTCTTCCTCGAGATTGACTCAAAGACTGCTAGGCTAAGCAAAGTGAGCATGATCATTTCTTCACTTACCTTTAAAAGAGTGCTTTTAGGCTGCCTGTTTTGCCAGCCTCTTTCTAATTGCTGTGAAAAAGTGGGTTATCCATTATTTTGTCAAATGTCTACAAAACAACGAAGTCTCCTGAAACCATTCAGCAGTACCCTGTACGGTACTCCAGACACGCAATTTTACTGCTCACATCTCCCCTTCGACCAAAAAACACGTTGTTTCCATTAAAAGAGCAGAACACAAGAAGAAAGTGACTGACAGCAAAGTAGTTTTCCGCCTCAACCAAAGTGAGCACGTTCTGCTTCTCATTTTTTGCCATGCACATACCTCCTAGCATCTTCATTCCTCATGTGACCACGTGCCTTGCGTCTTCACGATCAAGATTAAATAAGGCACTGTAAATTTGACTATTCCTTGCTGTTGTCAATAAAGTCTATTCAGTTGCCTCCTTAGTGCAAGTGACGCGGCGGAAACAGGTTCGATAAAGTGTGGCTTTGTATTTACAAGGCTGGTAGTGATGTAGCGCGTGAGAAGAGATACAAATGGTGACATAAGGAAAAGGAGAAAGGGAGGGAAGGGAGAAGAGAAGGCTAGCACTTCGATGCTTATTGTCTGTAGAAAGCACCTCATCAACTACACCTCACTAGTGCAGTCGAAGTCCTTTTGGGTGATAGCGGTGAGGTTCTTCATCAAACCCTCCAAATTCGCCATCTCCTCCGTTAATTCCTCGGTGCTGTAGACCTTCTGAAATGGAGAGTCAACAATAGCAGTCTTGTTAGGCGCGAATCAAACAAGGCAACCGTGCCTCAATGCACCCCTCCAGCGAAAACGTAAACTATTATTATCGAAAAGTTCATTTATGAAGTGCAAAAGTACCACATTCTGTTCATATTGGAATCCCTCATTGCGTCTGAGTGGAAAGAGGGCGACTTTTGTTATTCCCACTTTATGCTTCACCACACGAGTTGAATTTTCGTCCCACCAAAGCTTGCGCTTGACTGATTTCTCATAAGGTTTGTTAGAGGCTGTCCTTTTTCCATTGTAAAATGATTTTCACCTGAATTCACCTTCAATCCCCACATCACTGCTCGTCTTAGGCAGTAGTAATCACAGCCAAACACGTCTTGCCTTTGACAGCATTGTCATCCCGACTCACAAAAATGTCATTCCAATCCATTTTACTGCCACGAAAGGATTAAGCTGAGTGAATTATTTATTACTTGAGAAAGACACTCCCTTAGACGCCTTGGATGCGTACCAGTTATAGAAAGTTTTGAATAATTCTGAGACCCTTGATTGGGCTTGAATGATATGATAATCCTGATTTTTATTTAAGTTCTGCGCTGGACAGCTCGCACTCCCCTTCACCAAGCTCACTAGCTTTTTTCCATCCATTGTGTCTAGAAACAAACAATGGTCGGAGATTTGCACCCTCAAAATTTAAACGCGCCCTACTAACTCATGTTGTCGGATGAGGAGAAGCGGGGTGCTCGGCATCAAAGACCTTATTGACAATCGGCTTTCAATTGCTTCAATGTCGTTATCCAAGTATCCGCGTTTTCCTAGTTTTTACTTTCATTTCCCTGCGTCGAGACTGAGCCCAATTTTCAGTTTAGACTACATCACGATTATTTAATCGCCTCTGAGGGCCAAATGTATGGATGACGTGAAAGTGGGCAGAAATGGAGGCGCTGTGCGTCTGACCCAACGGGCTTGACGAAGCAACGGTGTGGACAACGAGGGGCGTAAAACAATTATTCAATGCCAAGTCTCTAGTTTGAGTTGGTGGTCGATTATCCTGAAAGCGAGCGGCCAAAATGCTCTCGTCCATACGCACCATCGGTTTGCATGCACTTATGCTAAAAATACATATAACAACTAGCTAATTAAACGCATCCTACAGTAGAGCAGACAGTATTTTAACTCAAAGACAAATGTGATTTTTTTGTCATTTCCATGACCAAATCCTCATTGACTGATGTGGTCAATAGAAAGTCTGCGACTAAGTATGGCAGAGAAATGAGTCAATTTGGTTTAAGAGGTGATTGCTATGCATGAACACCCCACGCTTATCCATAGGTAAGGAAACGTCTTTTACAATGGGGTATTCAGAGCACTAGGACGGTGGGAGAAATAAACAAGGATCAGGCTGTGACCATCAAAGGAAGTTGGGACCAGATAGGCTTTAGTCTGTGGAGAGGTCAAGGTGAGGAGAGCTTATCTGATTCACGTCTACTTGTCATAAAGAGAGGCTTTAGGCAAGGAAGCTAATTGAGTTGAAACTGAAACTCACGGATAGACTCGCGTCATCAAGGGCAGAAATGCGAGGGATCGGGAGGGCGTTGGAGTAGGAGTTGAGCTTGATGCTAGCGTGGTTTTGATAACGCATCTCGTCAGACCTGGACCGTTCACCCTCAGAGGTTGGTGTATCTGAAGGCAAAATGAAGGATAGCAGCACAACCAATCAACCACTGCTCTTGCAGAAGTCACTTTCAAAACACCACAAATAAGTAATCGGAATTTGGATTTCTTACTTTTCATATAATCCCGAATCCCTCAATCCGCTTAATTAGCTATTTGATCAATGGAGCCGTGAGATTTCATGAAATCGACTGCAATATTATCCACAAGCATTTCTCTCATTTTCCCAGTCCATACCAACTTTGTAAGTGCTCACTCCACCTCTCAAATAGTGTGGTAAATCTACACTTTTATTGGCGAGAAAGCACGCTAACAGCAGTCGCAAGTGCAGGGATGGAGGGTGGCTAATGCTGCCGTTCACCCAGCTTAAGGTCAAATAAATCCTCTTCAAACTAGACATCATCTTTCGATGAAGAGGCTGATGCAGAACTCTGAAATCCATCCACTCCTCCATAATGAGGACAACTGCTTCAGTGAGAGAAAGCAATATGGATGACTAAAGTGGAAGCATGTGGGATCAACTCACTAAATTTGCGCGGAAGAGTACCACTGTTGATAGGGTGGGTATCGAGGCGCGGTTGTTGACGCACCATGAAAGATTCCGTGAGGATCTTGTCGCCAATGCCCACAAGTTGGTTGCTGGTGGGCGCGCTGCTGTCATAGCCACTGCTGCCCGCAGTGGAACGCGAGGCCTCAGCAGACTCGCTACTCCCAGTGGCACCCACTCCGCCCACTGTCTCGGTGCGGCCCATTTCAGGGTAAGGCAGTACCAGTGGTCGAACCGGCGATTTGTTAGGAGAGGCGAAAAGATCCTCCATTTTGGGAGGCAGTGGTACTGATTGATGGGGGTGATATTTACGGTAGCAGCCCCCCCGCTTGCCCTCATCCCCCACCGAACGCATATCCGGTGAGCCTGCTGTAAATCAAGGAGGGGCAGGTGTTTTAAGTATAAAGCCATTTTAACAATAACATTAGCCAAATCAGCGTTCAGTGAAGACTTCCACACATTGCCATCCGCAATGAAGGGGCTAATATCAATTAATACTTTTAACGTGGGAATGGTGAGAACATTACAGATGTGTCAATTTGAACAATTGCACTAAGCTTTGACAGGAGCACAGTAAGAAGTAAGACAACTGCTCACCAATGAGGCCGGCATGTCCGAGAGCCAAGCTTCTTTCACCCGCAGCAGTAGCGATGGCAGGAGGTGAGGTGGTTCCGTGCTGTCGAGCCGGTGAAATAGTTTGATGCGACGGAAGTTGGTGGTACCCTTGGTGGTAAGAGAAGGCCGTAACCAAGTTTGCCGACTTGGCACTCTCGAGGTCGCTGTCAATCGGCGTGGTACGACAGTCTGACTCTGAGCCCCCTCGACCGGCAACACCACCGGCTGAAGGTGTAGGGGCGTTGGTGTGCACGAGAACAGGCTGGCTATGCACCGAACTGGATGCGACACTGCAACCGCCACCGCTAACACCAACACCGCTGCCCATAACGAAGGACATCCCTCCGTAAGGACTGAAATTGGTAGGGTTCTCAAAACCCCCTGGGGGCAATGGTGCCTGGGCATGCATCAGACTTTCCAGGCCACTACCGCCTACACGGTGGGTAAACCCGGCTTCGCAGCAGCTTGGTGAGGCTGAATGGTGGTTGTCGTGACTTGTTTGAGGCATTGGTGAGTTTATTTCTCCCTTCTCAGCAATTCTAGAGGGTTGGGAAGCCGTCAACCATAGTGTCAACAGTTATTGTTGTTTTTCATTATATCACTTTTAGCTGATACTGGTATCCGACTAATTTCTGGCGCTGTAGGAATATGCTTGATTTAATGATCAATATTGCAAGCTATTTAAAGTTGAATTATGTTTACACTAAAGTTGTTTTCGAGATGGACAAAGTGCGGAAGAGAAGAACACTATAGACATGCGAGTGGGCTAAGAAAAAATATACCTTTTTGTCGCTTCAGCAAGGTACTCCTTCCTGACCCTATCCAGTCGACTGCGTGAGAAACGGCGGGTGAGAGCGACGGTCACTGCTAGAATGGTAATTATGATAACAATGACGGCAAGCACGGCGGCAACCAAAATCCATTGACTTTGTCTATCATCAACGCTTCCTTCACCCTTGGAGGGAGTAGCAGTTCGTGCAGCGTCAGAAGATCTCAACGTTTTGAGAACCACTTCCAGCTCCTCAGAGAGGCGTTGAATTCCAGTAGGTGTCATCCTCTCCAACTCGTACCTCTCGCCAAGTTTATTCAGGAAAATGAAACCGGAGCCGTCCGCTACAGTCATTTAAATAAAAACGTTGCACTTACAATGTTTAAGTAACAAGTCAATTATCTGTAAACTGTAAACCACTTGTCAGCACTTTGTGGATAGTTTAGGTAACAGCGAAAGGCTGAAATTTTGTGCTTTATTGATGGTTCTACCAGTGTTAACCCGCTCTGCGAATAAATGGTTATTGCAAAGACGGTAAAAGGTAGAGGCGCTCTCCCACGACATGATGCATCAGTCAGATTGAGGTAACTGGAATGAACCAACTAACCAGATCTTAATGAAACCCTTTTTATCCTTTTAGGGAAGACAGCCGGATTTTCAATCCAAGAAGTAATACTACCAGACAGTGGAGTTTTTTATTCCTCGAGATGAACTTTTATTTAGACTCTCCGAAAACTTTAAAAATGTTGTTGCCCTTAAAAAGGATAAAGGAAAATCCGCGCTCAAAACAACTTGTAACTATTGTACAAACGGATTATAAACAAAGTGACAGGAGCTTTCCTTTTTGACAATTGGGCAGTTAGGCGAATAATGTCGTAGCAATCGAGAGAAAGTTGCCTTTTAACACTGAATAAAACTACTACAGTTGATTAGAATGGGGGAAGAATGAAAAGAGACGCAGAAATTGGTGTAGCGTCGATAGAAGTCATGTCTCATGTCTCAATATCGTCAGTCTGTATGCATATGATTCGAAGAAGCCGGAAACGAGTTGAAGGAATATCATACCCTATTTTCTAAACCTATTACTGGTTTCCTACACAGCAGAATTAGGCATTCTAACGCGCTGACAGCAAAGCCATCTCCAGACTTCATGAAGCATAGAAGATCATTAAGAATAGTCAGAACGCTCCAGCGCTTTGAAATTGTGGGGGGAAAGCGTAAATATCTTGGCTGCCATCCGATGGTTCATTAAAATTAAGGAAAATTAGAGCCAACAGTCAGCCTTGTCGAGGGGATCAAATGTGAGGAGACAGTCTTTCCACAAATACGGCTTTGGTTGTCTCTACTAAGGATCATTTAGCTACCCAGAACTGCAGAATACCGATAAACAAGATTCGCTGATCAGACGCCCGAGATGTTCAGCCATAGACTCCGTCTTCACTGTAAGTCTTCTCTGCCATTGCAACCAACCCGTCATACACTGCGCAATCACATACACAGCACTTTGTTTATAACAGAGGGAAGGGGACAGCGGTACCAACCCTCAGTGTGCGATTTATGGCTTAGTTACTGCCTCCTCCCTCTCCCCCAGGGGTGAGCCAGATCTCCCAGCCTGCTGCATTGTTTACAAAGCGTCACGACTGGTTGCATTTACGACAAGGTTCTCTACTTGTAGGCAGAACGAGAGAGGTGAGCCGAGTTGACAGCTCTTTGAGCTTCTCGTAAATGCATCCATCGGCAGACAACTACTTTCAGGTTCGCATACCCTGTTACTTCTTTGGTAGCACAAACCAGCCACTTGAAATCGGTTGTGTTTTCCTGTTTGTTGCAGTCTGGATTCACTTATTGTACCAAGAGAAAAGAACAAGTGATTGGGATGTGATATCTCAACTTATTGATGCAGACCAGTGGAAAACTAAAGGAAGCTATGGCTGTGGTTTCAAAATAACTTTATAAAAGCGTTATCCTTGCAAATGTTCGGGTACGATTAAGCTCTCCTCCAAGACAAAGGAGCCATGGGCACTGAAATTGTGCCCTTTTTGCTTCATAGGCATTAATGGCGGTCGCCTAGACACAAGGGTAAACAAACTCTGTGGCCTCAAAATATCACCAGCATACCGGGAGCCCTTTTCCACCCGAAATGATGTTTGACTTTTCGGCTGTATCCGCTTACATCTGGGACACTACACGAGATGCCATGCCAGCTCGATTTTAACGATGTGAGAGCAACAAGCACCAGAAGGAAAAGCGAGTTTTAACTTGGTTAGGACTGTGATTATACGCAAGCACAGCTGCCTCAGAAGTGGCAGAAATGCTAAGGCATTTGGGAAAGATAAACACATCAGACACTTATTCACATCCCTGCGCTCTGGTCGATGGCAGTCAAGTCGCCCTTATCCCGTAACCTGGCCATTAAATCTGAACTCCAAATGTCGCCTCCCTCAGATTTCAGATTTTCAGCATTTGCCAAAGGAGGAATAAGAAACAAATCAATCCGAAATATGAAACACGCGCATGAGACCGAGCACTGTGTCCATCACACTAATGACATTAGCGTAGGACATTCCTGGGCCAATGTAACGCATTCGCGTCTGGATGTTGTCTCTGTCTTACGTAGACTATCGCTCATGTTACTTTAAGTTGGCACACGTCAACTTTTTTGCATAACAATTTCACAATGCAAGATTGCGCCCTCACTTTTTTCCCCATCTCTTTTTAGAGAAAGTCAGATGACTCATGTTAGACTGGACATTACTGAACTTACCATCTGCAGTTCTAAAGAAGCAGAGGGAAGACAGTGGACTCCTTCCAAAGCGGTTTTGCGCACTCATAACAAGAACGTAGGGTTGTCCGGTGCGGAGGTTGTGCAATACAGTAGAGTTCTGCGCACCTGACACCGAATGCTCGCTCCACTGCCTCCTTGGAGAACGGTGCTGTGGCCACTCATGGGTGCGCGGTGCATCGAACTCTTCCACGGGCAAGATGTAGAGGTGATAGAGCCCGCGCATGCCAACAGTTGCTACACCTTGCCAATTCACCAGAATGCTGGCACCACCACCGCTACCAGCACTAGTGCCCACCGAGTTGGGTGGCGAAAGATAGCCAGTCATCACTGCACTCACCGTGATATTCTGTGGCGGAGATTCCGGGCCTACACAACAGAAGGGTAAATGAGTTTGCGTCTACAGACAGGGGAAAGAGGGGTTGTGTCTATGAACTTTGCTTTAACTTTATGGTGGTTTATTTGTACGTCTGAAACTTGTCCCCCGAACCCACTAGCAGCGAAGTAGGAAGGATGAGAAAGAGCTGATGGGACAGTAAAGAAATTTTGAAGGATCGGAAGGGCTCCAACAGCCTGCAAGACATTTCAGCCACAATGATTACTGCCAATTAAATAACTCTGCAGTGTCAGTAAACGTAATTATGTCAATGTGGGTTATGAATTATGTCAACCCTTTACTTCCTTTAAGCAAACGATAAGTAGTGATTTTGTTTCGAGTTTAAGAAAGGTTTCTGAGAATGTGGAGGTCGATGAGCACGACGTCCTAGGCACAGTGTCAACGTAGAATTCCCAACACCACCGAAGTGTGGAGTAGCTGATAAAGTCGTCGTAACCATAGAAAGTATTTTAAAAAATAGCCAGTTTCTGGTAGATCTTTGACGATGGTGTTCACTCATCCTTCATTGTGACAAAAAATACGCGGTTTGATAAGTTGGTTCGTATCACACCTGTCTTCCCATAACTGCTTCACAGAACTAAATTACTTCCAGATGAGAAAAATACTCCTAACTTCTGACCAGCATACTCTGTGGTCGATCACAAATATTCTGGTCTTCAGAGGTGGTTTTGGGTAAAATGTGACTGAGTGGTTTGCGAATGAATCGAATCCTTGAGGAGTGGCTGCTAAAACTTCACTTAAGGTTAGCGGTGTACCCGAAGATCACAGACCAACGGGTTGAAATTATGAAATGGAGAGCTGCCTAACCGAGGCAATATCTATTTGAGAAGCGCTCGTTCTTAGGCAGAAACGACTAATTTTTTTGAGCCTTGTTCTCAGGAAACACCCAAATTCGTACTAATAAGGGGCTGACCAAAAGCTGTTAGCCTAAGCCATTTCCCTACGATGCAATTAATTAGTCTCTCATCAGAATGTGTCATTGGAGGAGGAGGAGGAGGAGGAAAGGGGAGGAGAGGGAGAGGAACAAATGTTGGACCGTTGTATAAAAATGAATTTCGGCATGGTATGAAGAGATTACGTTAATGGTGCAGCGGGCGGGAACTCGACCTTAAAGCACCCAACGGCAGGATACCAAGCGCACCTCAGACCTCCAAAGCTGGGGCCAGTGGGGTGAAGTATTGTAAGTCAACGAGATAACCCATGCAAATGGGAAGTAAGCACATTCTATTCATACGCAATATTGTTTGCGGTTATTGTATTGAGGAGGAACAATTTTCATTGCTTTGATCGCTTATGCGAAGCAATTATTCATGTAAATAAGGATTTTGCTGACCACTGCTAAATAGATATGGTAAAAGTAGTTTCCTGCGGTGAGGAAGCAATGGAGTTAATGATAAAGACGACAAACAGTTGCTGCTGTCCATCAATCTGACAGCTTGAGTTTATGGTTTTCCTTCACACGCACCAGGACAAAACGCTGTACGCAAACTGCATGTTTAAAGGAAACATTGCTTAACATAATCAAATCGATTGAAAGGCAACGCCAAAAAGTAGTGAAAACTCACGTTGTCCTGGTGTCTCAAAGCCCTGTACCATACTCCAGGCATCCGATTGTTCAGCGATCCCATTAAACAGGGGGACAACGCGCACCGCAAACTCATAGACCGTGCCGGGCTCCAGATTTCGCAGTACCACACCAGTGGCTCCGGGATCGGAGATGTTCACCAGCAGTGGGAGGACGGGTACAACTGCTGAAGGCATTAGCATAGACTCTCCGGGATCGTGCCGCCTGATGGGGTAGTAGCGCACTTGGAAGCCCAAAATATCCCTGTAATGCGACTTATGAAATTCTCGTGGTAGCTCCCACTGTAATGTCGCCTCCATCGGGGTTATTCCATGAGCCAAGAGATTCACGGGTATGAGAGGACGCCTGGAGGCCTCATGGATGTCTAGGGAATCACAAAATATATTATACGTGAATAAACCCATAAACAAGTAGCGTAATCGTCTGATGGGATCGCGATTTTTGACTGCAACACGTAGACAACTACAAAAGTAATGAAATCCGATTTGATGCCTTAGGGCTAAACCATCGCCTCTTGCCAACGCACAAATCAGTGGTTGGAAAACAAAAACAGAGGATAGGAGGCAAACGATGGCGAAGCGTTTACCATATGCTACACGTATGAACGCCGTGTAAATATTAGTTGCTCGAGTCACAGTTTGACAACGTTACTTTGCCTCTTGTCGGACAAGCTGAGAGATCGCCATCTCTTTGTGAAATTTTTTGCAGATTGTTGCCAAAATGGGATGTCTTGTTATCGTTTACAGATAATCCGAGAATTACAAGGAAGTTCACGGTGTATCCTCTGCAACAAACAAACATTCTCTCCATCAGTTTAGCAGGGCCGCGAGGATCGCTCGACTACATCAAAATACATTTCCGATAGCCTCGTAAAACGTTTGTGAATTGAAGTTTGACGCACTCTCACGTGCACTTTTAATCGCATGTCAAGTGGCTGCTCCTGCATCGCATTGTTGCCGTTCAGGTGTACTGGCTAAAGTGATGAGTCCAAGAACACCGCTCCTCCGCCAAAACGATTTGCAAGCAGTCAGCTAGTCATTACAAGGCGCTAATAACTTTAACTATGTTCCTGAAGCTACAATGTGGAGCCCATTTTTGGAGGCGCAAACGCCAAACGCTCTTATGCCATGTTGAACAGATAGTTAAGGGAGGTAAGAAAGTTACAAAATCACATTTAGAATATTCTAGTCTCGGCAGGTTGACAGATACCCGACCGGATGACAACGGAGTTTATGCTTTCGTCGAGAAATTTAGCATTGAGAGATCCGTTTAGCCCTCTCTCAGGATCTTGACACCGGTAAACATTGGCATCGCAAGCGTTGTAGCTTGTCAAAAATACCACCCATTTTCAGTGGTGAGCCTACTTCTCCGCATAAGAAGGGAAAAATCACATTCGCTGAGATTTTTGTGCTAGACCAAGAATTACGATCACCAACAACCACCTCTAAATGTTGGAGTTGTCGTGTTTACCCTGGAGCAGAAGAATATCAGTTTTTCAAGAAATAAAAATAAATACAAGAAGCCATTGGTTGTCGCAGCACATCAGATGACGGAGGACAGGAAATACAATGTGACCCATTATGTCCCTCCGTGGGATGAATAAAAGCTTGACTGAAATCGGAATGAATGGCATGGACGTTTGGATCTTGAGGAGTACCAGCGGGGATGCTAACCACTGTCATAGCAGGAGAAACGTCCAGACGCCAATGCACGTACAGGCACCCACCTCACCAACGAGGTAATTATCATACACTTGTGAAAACAGGGGAATGGAAGAGGAAGGGCGGGAGAGGTGTCTGACATCTCACACATCGACTTCGCTATTTTAAACCCAACTGATCATCCCATTTGTGATACCGGTTGCTGCTAGTAATAAGTGTTTTGATGGACAGAGGACAAACCTTTCGCGAAAGAATTTCCCTTGTTCCTATACTTGGGCGTCGAAACAGTGTAAGCCGAAGGTCCGTCCTCGCCGGGTATGATTGCAATCAGTCGGAAATGATGTGGCGTTCCAGCTCCTAAAAGCTCAACAACGGGCAATAAGGTTAGCTACTAGGAAAAGTTTACTACTCGCAGATGGGATTCACACTTTCATGATACGAAGGGTTGCACTTTTATTATCAGTCTCATACAAAAGATTTGCTTGATGTGTTTCGAGTCGGAATGGCCATCCCCCTCCGGCTTTTGATCGTGTGTGAAGTCTATCTGATATCTCATTCATTCAAGATGGTTTTACGATTTTAATCTTCAAAGAGTGCTAGCGAGCTTCCTCTTCGTTTCTTGTTATGAATAGCCAACTCATCTGTCTCACTATTGCCGCTAAGTGACTCCGCTTTCGAGTACTTTAAGAACGCTAAACGCGTCGTGCAGGAAAGGCACTTACGAAGATTTTCGAGCGTATATGAAGTGAATGTAGCACTAATCATGATCTCAGCCGGTTCAGCGTCACCAGCAGTCCAAATGAGACGAAGCATGGCATTAGGGTCCTTTTGAAGGGATTCAGCCGCCTCCACTCCCACTTCCTCATCCCATTTGGTATGGCCCTGAGGATCAAAATATCCTCCCATGCGATGACGCCGCCACTTAATAGTCCATGAGAGATGGATAGCATTAATGAGCCCTTGACCACGAAAATCCATTATCTAGGGAAGCAAGAATAACACAGAGCAATTCAGCAATTGTGCTGACGTCCAAATCTGCATTGGAGTGGTCGACATTCCTCAGGGACAGCTATGCAGATTGTGCTGAGCGAATTTGTAGGAGGCACCACAGTCTCATGCTATCCGCCCCTCCTGGCTGCCAGGTTGAGGCCTGCTTTTTAAGCAGTCTGTCTGTAAGTGCGGTGCATTCGTGACGCAGCTAATGAGGCTTTGAGGGGCTAGCTGATGCGCTTGCTCCGAAAAGTGCACCACAAAATGATGCCCAACGATTAACGTGGATGGAAAGCTTTTCATTCTGCCTTCCTTGTTGAGAAAAAGAACATTCGTGAACAACACATACCGGAAGGAAAATTGAAGTAAATAACGCATACATCAGCACTGCTAAAATGCAATAATGGACCAAATTTTTCATAAATTTCCTCAAAATGCGAACAGTTAACGACAGTTCAAATTTTTTGCCTCATGCAATCCATTGAAAATACGAAAGTATTTGAGAAGTTTGACATGGCATTACTGTCACTTTTTTCCAGCCAACAAGGCCACGACTCTGTCCACAAAGAAGCAGAGGCGAAAACAAGTGAGGCACTTGTTTTACTTACCTAATTCCTATCCATCCAACACAAGCTCCTCCTCGTGTTGGCAACAGGGCCTGCAATTAATCATCGCAGCTTCCATGCCATACCTTCATGATTTGTACAGTTGCTTAGTGTGTTTGGATTTTCAGCGCAACTCTCCGCTACTGCGATTGCCAGTTGACCAGATATGGCCTGCCTTCCTTTAGAAATGCCTTGGAGTGAACGCATGAGCCTAGTCATCGTGGAAAAAAGCACCACCAATTGCTGTCCGAGAGGACACTAACGCTGACCCACCAAATCCCTTTTTCACCTCCTCTCATAGAGAAGGAGGGAGGGAGCTAGAGAGGGAGAGAGAATGATATTTCCTGGAATGATGGATGCAGTACCATAATGGCACATCTCAATCAAGATGCGTAGGCTGTCTGACTGTAGCAGGGTGTGACTAAACTGGCATGCGGTCTGGCGCTGCCACCATTTTCCGTGATTCACCGTTCCATTCCGATTGTGTAGGTGGGACAGTGTCTTGCAAATTCATCAAATATTGTCCTTGTGCGATAAAGTCCTATGCTAATCCCATTTCCATCGGATATGGAATGCATGAGTTGGCGATGCCTCTCAGAAGATCAAGAAAATATTTCATCGACATTTTGAGGATTTAGTTACCCAATTGTCTAATTACCAAGTTTACTGACAGCATTGCATGAGCAAGAGATTGCCTCTAATCAATTCACCGTCTCAGAAATGGCAGTTGAGCATTTGGATCTGAAACGCCCTCAAAATGTTCACGACATGAGGACAATCAGGTTTTCTTGGCTCCTCGCGATGTCACTCTAGAACACCAAAACGGCTCTGGTGGATGGTCATCCTCGGAGATCTGGCCATTGAATCCACATTGCAGTCAGACACTTCCCCTTACCCTCCCCCTCTCCACCTCCAGTAGACAAAAAAAAGCCTACGTGAAATTGCATTTTGATGTCAGTGAGCTACGAAGAAAGCGCTTGTCATCAACCAAACGTATGATGGGCCAAACAGATGACAAAAATCACCGAACATCAGTGAATGCGGATGCAATGAAGATCAATTGGGGAGTTGGAAAGGATTACACGTCGGTCTGTTACCCTCAAGTGTGACGCCTCCAAAGGGCAGTTTAATGCGACGAATTGGAATTTATAAAGTTAGAATCCAACAAGTTACGTGCATAAATGTGTGAATGAAGACGGCATTACAGAAAATTAATTATTCAGACACCCGAAACGAGGAAACGGACAAGCCGACGATTGCAAGTCTTCATGGGGCGGCGAGACGGGATAGCCGCCTCCGCGTAATTTAAAATCAGTTGATTAGCCAGTCATGTCGCAGTCTTTGCCGAGGCCATGCTGCTCTCCGTCACTGGGACTCGAGATCAGCTAAAAAGTGCAGTCTCTCAATGCTAACCCTGCGTTTTGCCGCCTAAGTTTTACTCTGTGCTGACTTTTGGAAAGTTTACATTAAATACTCTTGGATAAAATGGAATGCTAGTTGGGGCTTTGGTTCGTTCTAGCTAAAAGCAATCTAGAAATCATTTTTATTTAGCAAGTACGAGGTAAAAGTTCCTCTTTTATGGAAGTAGAACTATCTTTGGTTCAAATTAAACGTAATCAAAGCCACGTAGTAAAGTTTTTAACAAAAACTCAAGGCGGAAAGATAGCTTTACACGCCTTTGCGCGACAGAAAATAGAGATGCTACTTTATTTTCGGCCATTGTCTCTGCGCTAAAGACGGGTGTTCGCTTGTTACACTGTCCCCGTTCTCGTAATCTTTTGAATCATCCCCAGTAGTTGAAGTGACGCTCTTCTACCTGTAGCAGAGATGCAGCAAATTGCCTGGAAGAAGGAGTAATGAAGCGTGCCGGGGTTATCTTTTCCTCATGCGGCTGTGACTAAGGTCTTGGACAGTTTTTATACATCATAGGCTGCAATGACACTCCAGCAGGCACCGTAAACTGAATGAACTTGTTACCTAGTCTGGCAGTTAAAGGAGCGAGCATTGGGGCCCTCCACCTTCTGCAGCCTTAATGCTAGCTGACTTCGACTTTTCATTTCACTAAGCCGATACAAAGTGGTCAACCGTGCCACTCTCTACTCTCACCCCCCTTTGTGAAGAAGGATGACACCTCCATATCCCGAGTTGGTCAGGAGAAGGGCCATCCATTCATCCCTGATGCAAATTTTTCTCTACTCACGTACGAAAAAACTTTATAAAAAAAGCCACGATCCAAGATCCTGCTTACTGGTTAACAGTAAAAGGGTAGATAAAAAGAGAAATTCTCGTAGACACCTCACGTCCACGTGCATTTATGCTTGATGAGGAATATTTGCAAATGTCTCCTCGAAACCTAGCATTAACACTTCTTGGTGAACCATTCCAATGTTCAACACCTTTGTTATAAATCAAAGCTCTTAGAAAATATCGTTCTTCCAATCGAAAATTTCATTTGTTTGGAGTGGCTCTACCAGACTTTCCTCCCGTTTGCCGCCTTGAAATCCTCTTTTGCAAAAAAAGCTGGAAAAATTGCCTCGTTAATGCTTGCAGTTTTTGTTGAAAAAGTCCCTAGTCTGGGTAATGTTGTACGATTGCACTAAACACAAGTAGGTTGGTCGAATCTTCTCAGTTGCACACGCACACTAGTTTATAAAGAATAAGAGGCCATCCCTGTCCTACTTAGGTCGAGGGGAGAGGCTGTTCACAAAAACTACGAGCGCCAACACGTTGAGCCTTTGAAAAAAGTTTTTGTGGATTTGAGGGGTGTGCCCCAGACAGCAACTCGTTCAAGCGGTGCGCTTTGGCTGATGTGAGGCTTTCGGACTTGTGAGTACAAAAAACTACTGCCTTGAGACGATGGTCTCACTTGGTCCATCCATCTAGAAGCTGTTCATTTGGATTTACACTGCACTGTTGAAGGAACTAAAGTAGCGAATCAAGTCAAGCTTTTCGCATAATGAGGTGAACTTCACAACAAATCAACAGCTGTGGGAGCTCCTCTTTCCTCCCATTCCTTCACTGAAGTGTTACTGCCTTCTAATTGAAACTTTGAGTGAACGAAAATAACTTCGTCGCAAAACCCAACAACACAGAGCAATATGCAAAATTTCAACCTTAGGTTTAAAACAAGTTCTCTGGACATCTCAAGAAAGCATCGAATGCATCATGTTTAAATACGTTGAGCAAAAGATAACTCCTGACCAAAAATCGGAGTGAGTGAATTACCGAAGCGAATTATCGCACAGCTACCCTCTCACACCCGTCTTCGTCATCGACATCATCAATTCTCATCAGTGAACGCACAACAGCCAATTGTTTATCTGCCTTCCCCACTGCCTACTTAGCATCCTTCAAACATGTTGACGACGCCATTAAACAAAACTAACGCAACTGTCGCACACGTGGGGCGAGAGAGAGAGAGGGCGACAGCAAATCAACTGACTGACTGACATCTCCCATCCCAGTTTCTAGTGCACGTGTAGTAATGACACTTCAGTCAGGTATCTGGGCTAGCCCTCGGCCACCCCTTCGGTGGGTGCGGGTTTGAACCGAAGGACATGGACCTCATGCGTATGACTCTCATGAACTTCCGCCCTCTTAACGCTTTTTGGCATTAGTTCTTTCCAAGTGAAGCCATGTACTTCACTTTATTTGCCAAGATTTGTTTAAGGTGATGTTTATACCCTCCAGAAGGCCTAGTAATAGGTGCGAAAATTCCACAGAAAGTCCATCCATGCCGTTGCAAGTAGCTAGTATTAGAGTGAATATAGTAAGCAAAGGTTTCAGTCACGTTGACTTGAGTGAGACCAAGGCTGATGAAGGCTAAGTGATCCAAAAATCTTCTCAAGCTTAAGAAACAGAGACTATAATCAAGCTAATATAGCGGATAATTCAGTCGCATCCTTCCATTTGTTGCTCTGTTAACTACTTAAAAGTAGACTCCTATAGGTTTGGAGCGCCTTGCTTTTATTCCTGCTAATAATGGTTATCACGGCAACAGGTTATCCTTGTCCGTCTTTAACCCCTCTCACCTTGTCCGGTACCAGATAGACGGGTTGTGCAGTGGCCCCAAGTTCACCCTCAAGAGTGCCATCGAGGTCACCCTGCTGTGGCGAGAGTAGCGGTGGCAACGGTGGCAATGGTAGCGTAGGTGGTATGGTAGTGACAAAAACCTCCATATCGATGGTACGCGCTTTGCCCTGAGTGCGGAAGCGCACTGGTGGGGACCACTGGCCCTGCCCGCCTCGGGTGCTTGCCAACATTCGAAGGGAGTAATCCGTACCTGGCATCAATTCTGCCATTTAAAAGCAAGAATATTATCAGATCGTGGGACGGTCAACCAGAAATAAGATGTTTCCTCAAACCACAAGTGCCTCTGCACCTATACTAGCCTTCTGCATTTGAAGGTTCTTCAGTTGCGGACCATCCCAATACCTTACGTAACTTACCCACTTCTTGGACTGAGCGTCTGCCCAAAAATTATGCACTTGGCCTCCAGACCAAAGATGCGGATTGATATGCGATGCCTTGAACTTGTCTAGTTTTCCAAACATGACGGAAGTCACAAGTTTTTATGTCTTCCACTTGCCAATAGAGGTTTGGATAACTTTTAAGGTTCTCACCTGCAATTGTTGTAGCACATTTTTATTTTTCTTGCCAAGGCTACAGGGGAGTTTTCGAAAGGGGCGACTCAGAAGGTATACACAAAACCAGGACAATCCAAAAGCCAAAAACAGCAAAAGGGTAGGTAAAGGTGGCTCTTATGACCCTTTATTATCCATTCATTGTCGCACAAACTCGATTCTGCTTGCATGGATTTATACGCAAGCAGAATTTCTATTGTGACTCAAGATGAGGCGTGAATCGGAGAGCACTCAAGCGAGTCCTGTCGGTGGCTGCCTTTGTAAAAGGGAACGGTGAAAGCAGCACATGCAGCTCACTGTTTACACCCCCACATAGGTAGTGGAGCTTGGACTTTGGTCCACATTGTAGTTCAGGTAGTAATAGACGTAAACAGTCTATTCATCATTCTAGTCACCTTAGCTCCATCCCATTTTACCCATCCTGTAGATACTACCACTGACCCAATTTCTTCCTGGTTTGCTAAGCTTTGGAAACCATTTGAGACTCCATCACCTATACTCATTGCCACACTTTCCCTCTATCAGTGCAACAAGAAAAGCAAATATTCACGATCCGGTGAAGGGTACCCCATGATCCATCAAACTGGTCAATTCGGCAATATTTGCAACCTGCACAAAAGTTAGTAGACGGTTAGAAATTCCACGGAGAAGACAATCACCGTTGAAAATAAAGGTAGTGAGGAATTGTTGTTGGACGACTTCAGCAAACTGCCCTTTTCCCAATGTCCATTGATTTGATGCACAAATGATGCTCAACGAGCGGGCAATTTGGTAATAAAAGTTGTCACTTGTGATGGGTGATTATCTTACAAGACAGCAGCAGTAGTTCAAAAAAGACGTCGAACTTCTACGGAATTGAGAGGGCAGAACTAATCGAGGGGAGGTCCAAGTTGCTGTGGAATTTATAAAATACCTACCTAATTATGCAAGGCATATGCCAGAGCATCACATCTATCCCAGCAAGACACCCAGCGTTTTATTTAGCTGCAGATTTTAGGAGGAAACAATAAAAAAGGGACACCATAAAAGATAGGGTGATGAGTATACCTAAAATGTGTGTTTCGTAAAAAAGTAGGAAATAATTAGAGTCGTGGGTGGCCTGAGTCATCATCGTAGTCTGCTGTGGATACTCTTTTGTAAAGCATCCCAAGAATGGGGGAGATCCAATAATCACCACGTTCTTCCCTTCTTGGCTGTTATCCTGAGGACTGCTTTCCATCACAAATCCAACTCCACACACACACACAGATGAACGCTCGTAAGGGAGAGTATCAGATGAAATCACTTAAAGGAAAGATAATATGCAGCCCTACCAACTTGACATTTTGAGAGTGAGAGTCACCAGATTAACTGAAGTGGGGGAGGAGAACGGAATGCTCTTTCAAGTTTCCCAAGAATTAAAGAAAAAAGATGGCAGAAATTAACTTCAAACATTTGCACCTGAAAGTGGCTCCAGCAGATAAGATTCTCCAACACCCTCAGGGCGACAGCTACCTGTAACTGACAAATTATGTTTGGAAGTACGCACTTTTACTATATCTACACTTTAATCGTCATCTGGGAAGTCGTCATGCTTTTCTCCACTTACAATCTCGATAGCTGCATTGAATGAGGGGAGGACGGTGGACTCGTTAAGTATTCACAAAAAAAGTAAACGAGAAACGGTAGGAGAAAACTCTAGTGCCATGTGGTCTGGGCCCACAGAGACCCCCAGAACAGGGAACGAGTGAGACTGGGACACTGATATCTTCACGAATTTAGCGCTTACCAGTCAGAATGTGATCATTCGTCTCCGGGGCGATGGTTATCAGATGCGACGTCTCGTAAGTAGAATTCACTTCCATTATGAAGCCCATCAACATGCCGTTGCATTCAATGTTGTTAGGAACTTCCCATGCAACTTGGACAGACTGACCGCTCAACACTCGCACGTGAATCTAGACGGAAGAAGGTGGTAAAGTGGACGCGCATTACTTTACGATAAGCAGATAAGAGCTAAGGGGAAAGGATTAAAACTAAATACAATGGCATTCGGAGATATTGTAGGAAAGACTATACAACCACGGGTGCAAGGCTTTTCACCATGTTGAAAAAAAGTGCCGATAAATTCTCCACTCTCTCGCTGTCACAGTCGCACTTACAGAGAGCGCAAGGAGTTAATGCCCTTCTATCACCTCCTTTCAAATTGTTTCGTGCTAAAATTACTAATCCAAAACATTCAGGAGGTTGGAGAGGAGGCAAGGAGGACAGAAAAGGGCAAGAAAGGATGCGTAACTGGTATCCCACCATGTATGATAAATGTGGTGACTTCCGCCTCTGCAAAATTTCATAAGAACAGTTTAAGTTCGACATCCCTTATGTACTACCGAGAAGTCATTTGAAATTCACATGCTCATTGCTCCCGCGGTGGCGGTGGTGGTGTCCGTGTGACAGCGCTCACTGCAGACGACAGAAAAGAACTGAATTCCTGACACTGCGTTGTTCGAAGCGGTAAGCAAAGCTAATCCGTTCTCTTATCTTGACGCTCATGGACACATGTAGATGCACAAAGAACTTATCCACATTATGCAAACGACCTTATGGTCGGACTTTCATGCCCCTGAATAAAAGGCGACACGGGAACCACCGAAATCTGTGCACTCTGTTAGGAGATGTGACCTACAAGCAGGTGAGCAGGGGTAGCACTGAGCCAGACCTCGCAAAAGAGGGAGAGGTAGCAAAATGCACCATCGCCAGCATCTCGATCTCCTCACTGGCTGCAACACCAATGCACGCAAGTGGAAACGTTGTGTGAATAATTGAGTCAAGATTACTTTACCCTTTAGTAAGGTAAGGCTTATCGCTAGTTTGTATAACATCGGCGCAAAAAGTTTTAAAAATGGAGCAAAGTGAGACCCACACTAACAACTGGTTTTAAAAATGCGATTGTGATGCAACAGCTCGCCCTGCTTGTATGCAAACCGAACGATAAGACTGGCAGTGTTGAGCATAAAGAAGCTCTTGCCAGGAAGGGTACACGAATGCCCTCTTCTTTCTGAAAATGTATTGAGTGCATTATTTAAAGCATTGCAATTCAATTCCGTAGAACACTCAGAGGTGGATAGTACATACGACTAACAAAGTAAATATCATATGGCAGAAAATGTAGAAAACTGGGCTTTTTCAAGCCGAAACCTGAGAGTCACTATGAAATGACCAAACAGCCTCTTGATAGTGACAATGCCCTCAATATGAATACAGCGGAGGTAATGGTAACTTTGCAGCAATCGTTGTTAACCTCCTCTTGACCTTTAAAAATCGAAGTTATCCATGCCGAAGGAGAGGACAAAGTCTCCTTATCGCGTCCCTGAGAGATGGAAGCATTCCTCGCAGGTGGGCAATCGGATAAACGTACTGGATTCCAGTAGGCACTATGCGTAACAAGCACAGTACATTGCATAAATCAAAACCGAGCGTGACATTTTGTGACTGGCGCCATTGTCAGAAGGACTCGGGGGGACGAGGGCGTGGAGTTCTGTGACAGAACTACAGAAACCTCAGAAACCATTCCATAGACCCCTCCTCCTCCCATGGCCCTCAAACGCGCCACTGCCAGTCCCATCGCCTCCCACCTGAAGGATGACCAAGTGAGTCATCAGGATGTTTGCATGTGCCCAAAACAATTCGTAGCCCATGTAGCTGCCGTCAGTTGCACTCACACAGCAGGGAAGAGGTCAAAAGGTCTGACTAATTTACCGCAAGGGAACATACCTTCATCCAAAGCTTTTGCACCCTATTCCTTTCCCTATAGTCACAGAGAGATGCCGTGATGCAGATGATTGTTGCCATCATCATTCCTCAACATGAGCATTTACAATCAAATCGCCTTCGCTGTTTCTTAATACTGACGACTCTTCGGCACCTTTACTTGTATTGTAGATCGTAGTAGGTCCAAGCTCAAGTAAACATAGTCATTGCACAGCCTTACCCTTAGAATTAACAAGACCTGATCAGCACTACATTTTTTCGTCAAAGAACTCTTAAACCAAAGAACTTTCTCAGGATAATTCATCGCTCTCATCCAAACCTACCTATAAGTGGAAAATGGGATTAGAAGGGAGGAAAGACGGTCACAAAATAATTCCGTCTCGTGCATTCCCCAATTTTCCATTCTTCCACTTCCCCCTTCGCCTTTTTTTCTGAACATTCTGCTCTCCCACGGAAAACTCGCCTGCTCGGGAACAATTAGAACAAGAACTGCAATTTCTCGTGCACACTAGTGAAGACCAAGAGCACGACGACTGAGAAGGAGCTAAGAACTGTGCCGACCTCCGTATGCTCTGAAAAGAAGTGTTTACCCGGCCAAAAATTGGGTGAAAATCTGCTGTACCCTTTTTGCATCAGATACATTGCAGTCCAAGATGTTGTTACTCGAGGTTCACGAGGTTTATTGACTCTGAGCAACTTGAGGTCCAACCACGAGGCGTACCAGGTCCGAGTTCCTGGACGAGTATTAAAAGTTGCGTGGGATACACCCACGAGGTCACATCAGTCGAATTTCAGTTATAAAGGAACAATTTTCACATAAATGCGGGTACAGTGCTTTGCATCTCCTCTCGCCCAAATTACTCTAGGTCATCACTATAATTTATAACTTATCACCTGTCCAATCCATTCCTTTAGACTTGTGCTTCAATCGGCCAGTTTGCAGCATCCTGAACTAGGAGGCTGTGGCATTTGAAGCACGCACAATGTCACCATAAATCATATCACCGGCGTCTGAGACCTTGCAACAATAACCCTCAACCAGGCTTAAACTTCTACTCCTCCGATTTAGAGACACCGAACTATGAAAAAATGGAAAGTTGCCAAAGTAGCACACAGACTATGACCCACGTAAGAGCTAGTGTAAATGAATGACGTCAGATTAGCTGGTGCATATCAAAAGAACTTCTGCGGTTAGTCAAAAGGATAGCTATTTACTGGTCAGATTTAGGTCAAGAGGTCATGGAGTACCAGCAGAAGGCCACGCCTCGGCTTCATCACTTATGCTAGGTCCTCTTTTTCTCAAATTTTATACTTTCCTTGTCTTCACCATATGCCGCGCCTCAGATACTGGTGAAACCCACTTTGCATCCATTTTTTTCCCATACTCGACCAAACTGAGTGCTACAGCTTGCTGATGGGGGCAGCATGTGACCTCTTAGTGGTGCCGGATTCAGACGGAGATAAACATTTGATATCCTACATGTCTCGAAACAGTCAGTCAGAAGCGCGGACAGAAAGGAATGAGGACTAATATTCATGGGCGATTTCTCCTCTTTTGCATCATATCTTCTGTCGCTAGTTTAACGCTATTTTGAAGAGTACTTTTTTACGTAGCCAGTAATTATTAACGGGAAGAAGGTAGTCATGCGGTTAAAAAAGGTAAGAGGACTAATAGCCTTTTAAGGTATACAACGGTACGAATAGGAAATGAAATGCCAGGTAGCGCAAGCTTTAAAAAGTGAGATGTTTATAAAACTAAATGCCTTGTCTTTTATCATCTTGGTACAAATAAACTTTGGCCTTATTCAAGAGAGCAGAAAGTGAAGTGGACATTGGATTCACTCCACTGCCTCTTATGTGGGGTGTGGACAGGCGCCCTATGCTCCGCATCGCCTTGTTGTTGGATGGGCAATGGCATGCACGACACGGTTTTGTCATCCCTGTAAAAACAATCGACTGTAGTCTGAGAACTCTTCGCAACTCCTCCGATTACTGAATCACTTGTGCATATGAAGAGTTTGTACGCCTTAAACAACTGCGGAGAGGACTTAGTCACTGCGTTTGCTGCTCTACGGCAGGCCTATCAATCAGTTCTTTTTCGGTGGACTTAGATTAGAGACACTATTTGGGACACCACTCGTTACTCCTCTTCGTGCAGAAGCTTCAGAAGAAGCAACATCAAAAAGCAAGGAAGTAAAGGGACTTGGACTGGGATCCACACCTTGATGAAGACATAAGACACGATCCGACACAACAGTTAGGTGCGAGAACGTGTTTGGCTTGTGTGATGCTCGGACCCAAGGAAATAGGCAATGATGCGTTCCGAGAGAACGTTAAAAACTTGCCAAATGCCATGGCATCCTCTGCCTGTCTCAAAAAAGTCCTAGGCAAAATTGCCAAAAATTAGTTTCCCGGTTTTAATTATGCAGCTTTTATTGCTCCAAAGTGGAATAGCCAAATGTTAAACGATGAAAGTTCACCATGCAATACAGAAATTGTGATGCATCATGGCACGGAAGATGAGCTCCAACTTCACATCCCTGTGGAGGGTGGTAAAAGAGAGGAAAGGGAAGGGAAACCCAAGATCTCTTGGAACTGGTCAGCGACAAGTTTAATCCTCGCGCATTCCGTTAAGTCTTCCAAAAGTAAGTGTTGCTGATGGCATTGTGGTGCAGGCATAAGGCATGTGAAGACGCCGATGCTCTTCGAGTATACTAGGGGGCTAGTACCCTTGGTTTTAGTCCTAAGCTACCAAACTATAGATCCCTTTTCTAGTGAGAATTATACAACAGAAAGGAAAAGGAGCTGCAAATCATTCAAACTTAAACAACTGCTACAATTCAAATGTTCCCATTCAATGAAATTTGGAATCGTCACCACTATGGATGGGGTCAGGTGGGGACAAAAGCCTTTGTATTACTTAACAGCTTAAGCTACAGTTGAGTCTGATGTGAGACGATGAGAGAGAAGACGATGATCAACTGTTAGCCAGCAAAAATGGCGCCACCTTCACTTGCTATGCTGGCCAACCTACACTGGATTTCATTTTCATTCGAGAGATACGTTTCGTGGTTTGCTTTTAATGTGCTTTAATAAGGCGTCAAGACGGTTTACAAATGTAGAAATGAAACACTGTCCAATGCCAATTCAAGACTCATCTTACGGTCCGGCTACTCCTCACAATCACACTCTGGTCTATCTTAAACTCATCGCTTCTCCAGAGCAAAAGCCATACGCGTACAAACAATGTTTCAATGGACTCCCTTTAGTCGTCCAAACCTTTAGTTTTAAGTGCGCTTTTTGAAGTAAAAGGCACCCTTTATAATGCGTGGGTATTATATTAGTTTTAGATTATGATGGTAGGCGAGAAGTTAGCTAGTCACCATCGCACACAGAAACTTATGAATACAAATTGAAATTCTGGAAAAGCTAACGAAAGCTAACATAAGTGCCTTTATCCCGAAAAAGGTAAGGCGTTCAATTATAAACCCACTTGCCACGTGATAAAGAGAAACAAAGCGTAGGTAAGCTGCGTGCAGGAACTCACCTGAGAGGGATAGCCAGAAGGAGGCGCAGCAGGCACGAGGGGGGAGGAAGAGAGCAGGACAGAAGGTGAGCGGGAGCCGTTGTGGAGGACGGCGCACACCTCCACGCTGTAGAAAGTGTCGGGAAGCATGTCAGAAAGGTGGAGCGCGGGGTGTTGTGAAGGCTCCACCAATCCCTTGATAACACCTGGCTCTCGAATCACTGCCTTGTACCACGGACAGACGCGTCGTCTCACGTCCTCCGCGTGGGTGAGATTTTGCAGAACCACCCTGAGAGTGAGGAAGAGGAATGCGCATCCAGGTACCAGAGGAGTAGCAAAGATGGTCATATCAACACGGGCAGTGTAGAAGTTCACATGTTTATTTTAGTACAGACTGCACCTGTCTAAAGGATTGAGTCTTTTTTGTACAACATTTTTTTCCAATTTTATGGGCGTGTATCAGCGGATTCAAAGTGGTTGATCAGCGATGGCGCAAACAAGTTCGGCGATATTACTCAAATTGGAGGTGATATCATGCCGATACAGGTGTGTTAGTCAAACCTTTCAACCTTGTTGGAGGGCCTATTAACCTGCGTCTTACTAGAAATGCGGTCGTCACATGCGACAGTCACGTGCAGTTTGAAGATTCTGCCAGTCTATAAAACTCATAAGGAATCGAATCCAGCAAACAATGGTACATTTTTCCCAGATTGAAGGGGTGGGAAGAATGTGCTCCACAAACTTACTCATAGTGACTGATAAGTGGAGCTGACATGGGCGGATCCCAGGAAATGTTTAAGGCACCGAAGCTGGTTGGATAAACAACCAGATTTGTGGGTGATAGAGGACCTACGTGGGAGGCGAAAGAAAGGAAGCATTATTTATTAATCTTCGGGGCGAGACAACTGGCTTCAAGGGATAGGAATATCCTCACTTGATCTCTTATCCGCGTGCCGCTTAGCCTTAGTAGTGAGGCTCTTGGTGCTGGAAAAAAAAGCATTCAAATGCGTAAAAAGAGAAGGGTTAGAAGATGACTGAAAGCTCACAAGACTGTTGTCACTTAAAGTCAAGAAGTCTTGCAATTTCAGATGTATAGACTTAATTGGGTGAAAGAAGGGAAAGTATCGCATCTACAAAGTGGTTTAGAGGCCACTCAGATGGAATGCAAAGAAGGACCTACAAACGGGATTCACCTTCGGTTCGCATGACAGTCAAGCGAAACAGTCACATGGTAGTACTTGGAACATTAAGTTTTTGACTTAGTTAATGAATGTTTTGTAGTGTAAAAGTCTGAATCAGAAAAAGGCAGTGACGAAAAGTCAACCTTCCCGATAGGAGAATGCGATTTTGACGAAAAAATACCAACTTTAAACTCTATATTTACTTAACGCATTCTTCAGCAAAGCCTCGATGACAAATAGACCATCAATGGTCTTGCGGTTCTACCGCTTCAAAGTGGCATAAATCTTGACATATCGCATAATTCTAGTGCCGGAGTCAGCGCGTCACATATTTGTGGGGGAAGGAACTAAAAATCGAGTTTGATTGAAACATCTCGAAAATCGATTGCATTCTTTCATGTCACTCACTACTCCAAAAGAGCGAGTTCTATGATATCCGGGCCCTTAAAATTGCATGGCAGTGGTCTACAGCCTGCAAAAGTTGTCAACTAATTCGTGAGAAGCTATTAGATGCATCTATGAAACTTGACCGCTTTGAAGTAAGATCAAATCGGCGGTAGGTGGAACAAGAAATTGTAAATTTACCTGCCTACGCCTGAGAGCTGTGCTAACTCGACGGAGTGAAGTCCATTGCTTGTAGCTAAAATGCCCCCTAAAATCGACAAAGCATGCATAATTCACCACCTCTGTCGACTTCATGGAAGGCATTAACGGGGTTGACATCATATAAAGTTCAGCCTATTCTAAGAAAATTAAGAGGTTGTTGCCTTTCATCCCAAGGGTCTTCCCTCCTTTAGGGAGGAGGAGATGCTTTTGACCCCATTTTATGACGATTTCACATGCTTGACATCGGAAGGTACAGAAATATTATAACTTTAGGGCCCCTACAACTGATTGATAATGGTCATACGGGCTCCAGGGTGGTAAACTTTAGGTCAAATGGAGGTCATCCCAGTAAGTGGGCAAAAAGTTGACCCAGACACTTAATTCTGGATAAGCACCACACAAGAAGACCGGTGATTGAATTACATGAAATGATTGATTCCACTCATTCCTTCACCCTTATTCCATGCTTACAGCTTTAACTGAAGCACGCAACAGAACTATTAAACCAAAGCAAATCTTCGGAGCATAATAAAAGGACACATGCACCGCAGTCGCATGTGGTCAGGTGATGTGGAGAGATGGCAGTAGCCTTTGTATGACTATATGACCTGAAGGGGTTACTGCGCTGATTAAAACACCTCAGCGCCTTGATTTGGTTTCGCAATCGCACATCAATTTCCACGCAAAATGTGAACTTTTGCTCTTCTATCGGATGTGAGCAGTCGTCTGTCCACTCTACCGAATGACGATGGAAGCTAGTGCAAGGTAGATTAAAAGGACTAACAACTAACTTTTAAGAGAGCCTTAAGAGTAGCACTGGTAACTCTTCCATGAAGAAGTGAATGGTTATAACGGAACGCTATTCATAGCCAATTCCATACCGTATTTTGATGAATAAGACTCATCAAATACTAAGCGCAATTAAGCCTCGATTCCAGAAAGTGTTTTACATCATATAGGTTGATCAGGTGCTCTGTTCATCAGACCTGGAGGACACCCAACACAACCCCAAAAATTCGGCTGTCTTATACAATCAACAGCAGTTTCCATGAGAGCAGATATAAACAAATCAAATTGAATTTTTGGGAGCCGATAAAGTGTATCAGATAGCAAAAGTCATTTCACTCGCCTTAGACATGAAACTAACACTGGATTTTATGCAAAAAGTGCAAACATGAAAGCTAAAGTAAAGAGCTTACTTGGTAGTTCATTTGGAAGAAAATCAAGAAGTATTGTGAGAACAATGACTGCAAACAAGTGATAAGGCTTGTGTTCATGGCGTTTTCGCATTTTATTTCTAGTTGATCTGCGTCATTCGTTCCTACACGAGTTCCCTAAAAAACGAGAGAAGTGATGAACAAGCGCCAATGGAGCAGAATCGACTGCGCAAGCGAACGGAGAAATCGATGAGTGTTTTTTGCGTCGATTCTTACGTCCACATCCAGGTAGGTGTCATTTTGTATGGGACAAGAGCGAATGATTTAAGCTCAGTGATCAAAGACTGCGCAAGAAGAAAACGCAACTTTCTGAAGTTTTTAATCTACTAATTCCCAATCCTCAGGTAATTTTCGCTATACTTATAATGCCCTCGATATTTCGATGCTTTCTTATGTAGAAAAATGCAGTAAATCTCCAAGGGCATAAATTTGGTTCGGAAGGATATGGCCATAGCACCATACTAAACACTAACTGGAGACCACAAATCACGTAGTTCAGATTAAATATACGCTAGAACAACGTTAACAGTCTTGAGTTATTCATTCAGATTTTTACAGTCACCTACACTTGACATCTGAGCGGTGACTCATAGCAATGTTGAGGTCCATGTTCTATAGAATAAATTTGATTTGCTTAAAACTTAACAAAAGTAAGATTCTAAAGTATTTCGAGACATAAAACGAAATCTAGAATGCGACCACAAGGCTCTAAGAGAGTGTGTAATCCGTGTGTAATCCACTGCATCTTTTCCTAAGCCTGAAATTGCAGATAGTCAAATTAAAAAAGATTACATAATATTTCCAAAACTTGCGTCAAGCTGATGCAAATAAAATGGAAGGGACAGAATTGACAGCAAAATTGAGTTTTCAACAACGCCTTCTAGCAAAATCAAGGTACTATGATCAAACACTAACTAAAATCCTTCTATTAAGGCCCAATATAAAGAAAAGTATTCAACATCACTCATACACCAACTTGACACAGAAAGCAGCTGAAGTGAATTGTAATGTAGTCGAAGAACTATATCATATAATTCAAAATATAACCTTGAAAAGGACTTCAAAGTACTCTATCATTACACAAAGGCTAGACAACACGCACATGATGTCTTACAGTTATCATGAGCCTGACAAATGTTTTTATCACACAGGCTTAATTAAACTACCAGTTTTAAAAATAGACATTTAAAAACGGATGGTGTCATTATAATTGCACAAAAAAATCAAGAAAACAGTTACTTTCACATATATCAAAATCTTATATTACTTGATACGCTTGTAAAAATCTATTATTATTAATTTTTGATTTCATAAGTCGAAAGAATTCGATAAACAGCGCTTGGTATGAAGAGAACTTGTACCATTCAGCTGAGAAAACCACAATAAAACTGTGTCAGCAGGCGACAAGCAAGCGTAATTACAATCTTCTCTCGTCGAGTAACAGAGTGCAGCTTGCAAATTATTAACTGACCACATAATCGATCGACAAAGTACGAGAACGCGTTTACCTTTCAAAGATGATGTATAATCATTCAAGGTCGAATTCTACAAAAGGTTATAGTCTACACATTCAAACAAATAAAATATTAAACATCTTTATAATTTTAAACGCAAATTAACCAAAAAATAAATATGTAATCTTGCTTTAAAAAAATAATTATTATTATGAAAACTTTTGCATTTGTGAAAACTCGCAAATTTTAATCTTGCTCGATAATATCCTAACCATTGGGAAGTTTGGGCACGGGCGGTCTATAATAGAAGCACTACATATTCCTCCTTCTATCTTTTTGTGCATCCACGCTACAAGTGCAGTAGTTTTGGGACCTTTCCTTTTCCAGTATCGTCACCTTTGTGCGACTACGCACGAATTACTTCCCACCCTCCGCGTTATGGATGGATCTTAAGAACATAAGCGTTGTGGTCATTGCAAGCACAAAGTTAAAGCTAGTTAATAAGTAATCATAGTAATGTTCCTAGCATTCTTAAGACTTACATGGAGCGTCCTGAGCTTCCTACAAAATCCAGCCCTCCAAACTTCAGGTGGTCATATAAAATTGATCAAATTTTAGAACCAGTTCTTTTCATCAGAGTTGGAGATAATTTATTTATGCAAGAATAACCCCTTTTTAGAAGAACTGAAAATTCGCGTAAATATACTTCTGCCATAACCACGGTACTGAAGCATTTAAAATTTTTAATGAACTTTAATAATGACTCCATGAGTTGAAATCTACCAATGGCATGAGAATTTGATCATACACTCGCCACTAGCTTTCAATTATAACATTAATGGATACGCTATCTGATTCAATTTACTTTTATTCTGTCCAGGACCTTAATTTTAGTGTCAATAAGATGCGCTTGGAATCTGATGTCCGAAAGCTAAAGCTAATTAAATAGGGTTCTCAACCGCTGACAAGCTCCGCAATTGTTATCATTTACAAACTAACATCACATTCCCTCCCGCTACCTATTCATGACGTCCTTGCCGTTGTAAGGTGGAAATTTACCATCTATGCCTCGCCTATTTTGATTTGGCTTCCCCATATATATGCTTAAACCACATCCTCGAACTGTGAGACTTATCGGATTATGGAATGTAAATCGTGTCGAATTGAACTCCCAACGACCACCAAATCCAGGCGCCATAGAACCTGCTTAGGCGTCTGAATGAGTTATGCATTCTATAATTCGAGTAGCCAAACGGGAGAACCACTCTCGAGAATCAAGAGGTTAACGGTAGCGTTACTGTGAGTGTTAAAGGGCACACCTAACACATCATCATCAGGCTCATATTACACACACCTCGTGAGAACAGAACATGTGTACAATCAAAAACATGGGCTCAAGACGACACAAAGCAAGAGGGAAGCAAGACCTTGTTGGGCGGGCGTCAAACAATGAATGGGAGGGAACGCAGGCGAGGGTGGGAAGAGGGGAACGCGGGTAGATGGGTGGAGGCAGCACCGTGTGCTTTTCGATTAAACTTATTATTAATTTCAATAAGTATCGTAGTTGATTCGTGTTGAGATATCACTGCGCATTATCGGTGTTGTGCTGTGGCCGTCTACTGGAAGCACACCTGACCCACTTGCACGTTCATTTTTGCCTCCGCCTTCGCGAAGGCAACATCACGCACTGGCAAGCGAAGTGGTGGTCCGTACACATCCAATACTACTTCTTTAGGAAGGCCAGAGTTGTTCTGCATTATGAGAAAAAGGGAGAGTTGAATTTCTTGCAGCTCAAAACGTCTCCTCCAGTTACAATAAAACAGTCTATCAAACATTTTGAATGCAAGGAAGCTTACCTGACAGGTGTTAGAGGCGATGCTGAATTTGGCATGGACTCCGTTGGATGTGAGCTCTATTTCGTTGTCTGAGTAGAGTTTGAGACTCTTGGAACAGGAGACAGTTAAGGTTTGGTGTGCACCCAAGGAGCGAGCCTTCAGCATGAGCAGCTGGGTACCCTCGACTTTATAGAGGAGGTTCCCGTAGTCCGCTACTTCACCCAGCCATGTAAAATCATCGATTTCACTCTGCTTCGCAGTACTCACGGAGTAAAAAGCCTGATCGGCATCAATACATGTCTCCTTTGTCCTGAAGTTGCAGTAGACGTAAATTGCGTCTTCAGGGCCACCACCGTTTGGATCCACCCAATAGTAGCCTGCGGAAATGCATTAAATAGGATAATTGTTGAAGTTACTACTATTATGCTGGATAATAAAATAATGAAAACTTACCATCCTGTAGGTTGGGATTAGACTCGGCAAGGTCTCTGCATGTGAGTGCGGGGACATCGCGAGTACCAAGGGGAGAAGAAACGGATTCGACGCCAAAGACCTGAGCAACGGCTGCAGCATCTGAATACATGATTTTGCCCTTGGTAGGTGACGTCATCACAGGCATCTTGACGGCAGGTGGACCAGGAGGACCTGGAGGGCCCGGAGGACCCATAGGTCCAGGTGGACCGCGAGGACCATCGCGACCAGTTGGACCTTGGGGCCCTGGGAGACCAGGGTCTCCACGAGGTCCCTTGACGCCGGTCTTTCCCCGCGGCCCGATAAGACCAGTCTCACCAGCGGGACCAGGGTTTCCTTCAGGTCCTGGCTCACCAGTGTCGCCACGGGGTCCGTCGTCTCCCTGTTCTCCAGGCAGACCCGGAGGTCCCATCCACCCAGGGTGACCCTGAGGGCCTGGAAGACCATCAGGTCCTGGACTTCCGTCCTTCCCGTCGGGACCAGGTTCACCGGCAGGCCCAACGGCGCCTTGGGCTCCGGGCGCTCCAGGTTTTCCGGCACGACCACGGGCGCCAGGTGCACCCTGTCGTCCAGGTAGACCAAGAGGTCCTTCCAACCCGGCAGGACCGGCTGAGCCCCGCACACCACGAGGACCACGGAAACCAGGAACACCAGCATCACCAACATCTCCAACTGGACCATCAGGTCCAACAGGGCCGTCAAGACCAATGGGTCCTTCAGCGCCCTCCTCACCAACTGGACCTTTACGACCTTGAGGACCAGGCGGGCCTTGTGGACCTGGGTCGCCAGTAGGACCCTGTGGGCCCTGCGTCCCAGGAACACCCTCCGGACCGGGAGGTCCCTGAGCTCCTGGACCGCCGTTGGCTCCACGCATTCCCTGACCACACAAATTTTGGGATGTAGGAGAAAAATGAAACATGAATAACAAATGATCACTGCCTTACCTGTGAACCCATTGGACCATCGCGACCAACACCACCTTGAGGTCCCTTATCCCCCATAGGACCAGGATCACCGGTGGCTCCTTGGTCTCCCTGAACACCTTCCCGACCAGGAGCTCCATCCCTCCCAGCAGGACCAGCTGGGCCTGGAGGACCCCTGTCTCCAGGCTCTCCCACCCTCCCAGTGATACCAGGCTTTCCACTTGGACCAGCCCCACCGCGCAGACCGGGAAGGCCATCAAACCCAGGAGAACCAGGACGACCTGGTTTACCACGTGACCCAGGTTGACCAGTAGGACCAGAGGCTCCGCTATGCCCCATAGGACCAGGCAGTCCAGGAGCTCCACTAGGGCCGTCGCGACCAGGGTTTCCATCAGGACCCTTGGGACCCTGTGGGCCCCGCTTACCCGGAGCTCCAGGAGTTCCTGCTGGACCTGGTTGTCCCTGAACTCCTTGTATTCCAGCCCGGCCCTTGGGTCCTTGAGGTCCTACACCACCGGCTTCACCTGGAGGTCCAGATACCCCGATGCTTCGCCCCATCACTCTAAGGTAGCCGGGAGGACCCTCCTTGCCCGTCGGGCCGCGAGGTCCAGCTTCACCATGCTTTCCAGGAAGGCCACGAGCTCCTTGGCGTCCACGATCACCTTTGTAGCCTTGGGGACCTGGAGTCCCATCTTCACCAGGTGCACCAGGAAGACCCTATAGAAACAGAAGTCAATGATTAGAACTAAGAACTGGAGAAAAAATATATACTTGTGCTTACCGCAGCACCCATGACTCCCATAGGACCCATGGGACCAGCATCGCCCTTAGCTCCAGGCTCACCGGGAGTACCAGGCGGACCAGGTGGACCAGCCTCACCACGATCTCCAGCAGGACCAGGACGTCCGCGAGGACCAGGTGGTCCATCTTCTGCGTCTTTACCAGCTTCACCCTCTTTGCCGTCATCACCAGGCTCACCACTGGGACCACGTGGACCTCGAGGGCCGGCTGGTCCATCGGGACCCATGGGACCCTGCCCACCCTTGGGACCCTGAAGACCAGGCCTACCTCTTGGTCCAGCAGGACCAGTCTCTCCTTGTATGCCTGCCGGACCTGTGGGTCCCTTGTCACCTCGATCTCCCTTGGGACCCACTGCACCGGTGGAACCAGGAGTTCCGTGCTCGCCTTGAGGACCCTGAAAGATAATCCTCAGTAGAATAAAAATACATGGGAGAACGCATCAAACAGACCTAGTGACGAATACCTTGTCTCGTATGATTGCCGAAAAAGAAAACATGACCTTTATTTTTAGTTTATCAAACAAATCAAAGCATGTAATAAAATCCAAATAGGTACTTGAAAAACGTCTCTGGGCTTCCATAAGCAGCAGCAGCAGCAGCAGCAGTAACATTGGGACGAAAAATAAGAAAACATACAGGAGGACCCCTTGCGCCTTGTTCACCAGCAGGACCAGCGACGCCAGGACGACCAGGGGCGCCATCCTCACCAGGTTTTCCTGGAGGACCACGTGGACCTTGGGGACCCTGAGGTCCGGGAGCTCCCTCCTTACCATCTGGACCGGGATGACCTATGAGACCAGCTTTACCATCAGAACCGTCAGGCCCAGCAGGACCAGCTTCACCGCGTGGACCAGTACGTCCGCGAGGGCCCTGTCTTCCAGAAGCTCCCGGCTGTCCAGGACGACCGTCATTTCCAGGAGCTCCTGGAGCCCCTGGGGCACCTGGCGGACCCATTGCACCCTTCTGTCCGGCACGTCCACGTGGACCGCGTGCTCCAATTGGACCCATTGGACCAGGTGGGCCTGGTCGAAAAATTAAATTGTGTACGGTAGTAACAGTAAGCGACACTTATTCATACGATGGTATTTTACTAAGATTCATACCAGTGGGCCCTCGGGGTCCGATAGGTCCCGGATGACCTTGGTGACCGGTAGGTCCAGGAGAGCCAACAGGTCCGGGAACACCGACTGGACCCTTTTGGCCAGCTTCTCCAGTAGCTCCAGCAGGACCAGGAACACCTCGTGGACCCTGAGGACCCGGAGGCCCTGCAAGACCTCGCAGTCCGGGTTCACCCTTTGGCCCTTGCGCCCCATCACGACCTGGTAACCCCTGGAGCAATTAGGAAAGAGATGACCCGGGTAACGATGCCCCTTTGTGTTGATGGTTTGCCAAATTTCAGAAGTCAACTCACTTGGATACCGGGGGCTCCAGGCTGGCCAGGTTTACCGGCAATCCCAGGAGGTCCAGGAGGGCCATCAGGACCACGTGGACCCGGGGCGCCACCCTCACCGACAGCACCAGCAGGTCCCATTTCTCCAGGCTGTCCGCCAATCCCTGAGGGACCAACAGGACCGGGCGGACCGACCATTCCGTCAGCTCCATCAGGACCACGAGGTCCCTGACCTCCAACAGGGCCTGCTGGTCCTCGTGTGCCTCGCGGACCCGGGCGACCAGCTGGACCTTGGTGACCCGTCTCTCCACGCATACCCTCGGGACCATCACGACCCTGATCACCACGCTCACCCTTAGGACCCTGAAGACCCATGGGACCTTTTGTGCCGGGAGGACCAGATGGACCCATGGGACCGGGTGGACCCATTTCGCCTTGTGGTCCAGGCAAGCCAGGTTCGCCATCGCGACCCATGCGTCCATCTACTCCGGGTGGACCTGGTGGGCCAGGTGGACCTTCAGGGCCGTTAGATCCTGGAGGGCCGGGAGGTCCCGGTGGTCCCGGGGGCCCCATTTCTCCGTCTGGACCTGGCGGTCCTTGGGGTCCGCGCTCTCCCTGAGGTCCAGCCTGTCCAGTGCGATACTGTGTATCGCCAAATGGAGCCGGGCCTTTCACACTCTATAGTGTCATCGGATATTTAAAAAACGGATGCCTTTTGATTAAAGCAGCAGAACACCGGAATTATTGCATCAAGAAATGGTAACTCACCCCACTAGCCGGTGGACTTTCGTCCTGCCTTCTAACACGAATCAGTTCTTCCTCTAAAAAATAATATTGCAAGCAGCTGAATATATTCATTTTCATTTCTGGGGTGTGTGATTAGCAAGCAGAACAGTGTGAGAGCTTCCTTGATCAGTGAATGCAACAACCAATGGCATGCAGCTCCTACTCGGACGAAAATTTCATGCCTTCATCATAACAACTCTAGTGTACGTACCTCCGTTCTAAAGGAAACAAAATGAATGGTTTACAGCGCTGCCTTTTTAATTAAACCATTATTAAAAGAAAACCATTTCAGTATAGAAGGAGTGCGATTGGAAATGATAGCTCCTCCGATGAGATAGAGTAGCACCGATTTTTGAAAATTGCGTAAATGAAACCGACGTCGGGTTATTTGGGTCGGTCTCCATTAACGAATTCGATTAGATAGGCGAGTTTTACTCACGTCGTTGGTTTTCTTCAAACGCCTCAGTGGCTCACCTAGAAATGGAATTGAGGTTTCAGGAACTTGTTTAGCAGAAACTATGTTTCAAGAGTATAGCAGAAAAGATTGAAGTCATTGTGGTATACAATTGCACAAAGAGGAAATTTCGGACAATAGATCTTTTCAGGAGAAAGAGTCAAAGGCGACCTACCGAATGAAACGGTGACGAGAAGCAAGCAGGCGAAAGCCAGCAAACAGAGTCTTCGTGTAGACCCCATGCTGCCGTGTTCGCGTCTGCGCACTGTGCCACACGCTCACCCAGACGAGAGTAGTTCGGCCTACACTGCGAACCGATTGCCGTGGAGCCACCAGCCCCAATCGTAATCAACTCGGTGCGTGTGCACGCGCTCCGGGTGTTGCGGACCTTTTCATTATGTCCTACGCGCGGTGCTGTGTGCAGGCTTGTGCACGCACGTCCGCACTCTGACTGACGTATACTCAACCAATAGGAGGCGAGCATGCAGTAGCACGTTCGCCAACGAAAGCAGGTCATGCCCACTAACCAGCACGGAAAGTAGGACGCTCATGTGCGCCTAGAACGCGCGAAAAATCAATCCATTAGCCGGCCATGCCGATTCAGTTTGTTAATAGAGCTTTCAAATAAATCGATCCCTTTTTACCATTCTTATAGGCAGGACCTAGTGACCTTGATGAGCATGTTTTTACACGGAGTTGGTGTCACTCAATTGGCTAGGTAAGGTCTTTTTGGATGTGTTAGTCCGCCCATTTTGTTGCTGGTGAAGTAAAAGTAGAGCATTTTCTCACATCGCTAACGACATTTGTAATACCAGAGAGAATGTCTCCGTGACGACCAGACAATAATTTTCCTGGGATTTATGAAGGTACCCTTGAACAAGAAGTATTGTAAGCATTATCGAATTGATTGAGGGAAATCAGCAAACCAGTGTTCGGCAACAGCGAATTTCGCATGCTGAGCGAATGACCGCAATCCACTTGGCCTACTTTCACTTGATTGGTGAGTTTCAACTGCACCAATATGAACATTGATCAGAGCATTGTGCCGTGCCGTCACTGGCGCGCCTCAAGGGCGCGGCTGGCGGAAAGAGCACCGCACCGCGGCGTGCCTGCCGCATAGAGCCAAGGTTTCGTGGGTGCGTGCGCGCGCGATCTTGATGAGGGGCGGCGGACGTGGGTGAGAGGTTGGTGCTGGCAAACGGAGAGCTGGTCCACTTCTTGACTGTGCGAACCGGACCATCTGCAGCTGCAGTAGGGGTTCGGAAGGGAATTTCCTACGCCCGACAGCATTATGGCGGCCGAACCGTCCCATCGAGGAAAGGCGGCGGTCAGCGGCCGTGAAGAAGACTTTGGAAGATATTCAACGCCAAAAAAGAGGCAATGTAGACCTTTGCAACGTCATTACCTCACTGTCATCCTGGCTTTGCTCATCGTCTTCGCCTGCCTTCAATCCCCCCTTCTCGTTGCTGCTCAACGTAAGTCAAAAGCCCTTCTTTGGTAGCAACTGTTACTTCTGAGACCGCTTCAGGGGCATCATTGGAAGTTTATTACACCATATGGTTCCGAAATTGCTTTTATTGGGGAGAATTTTGTGTTTTATATAGAGTTACGTCAATTTCAACTCAAATTTGTTTTCTTCAACGCTATTCGGCGGCTAACTCTGGTCGTCCCATACAGCATCGTGATAAGTAAACAGTTGGAATTTGGTAAATAGCCTATTACTGAAATCAGTGCCAGGAAAGTCGCCATCTAAGAGGGCTGCTGCCTTAATTTGAAAATTTCGGAAATTCTGTGAGCAATGAAGCATGTTCTTATTTACTATACCGACGTGGGTTTCACTAGGACGAAATTTTAGGTAACCTATAGCGAAATAAGTTAAACATGAGGAGGTATGATTGAGGTTCTCTATGCATTTCGAATGCGCAGAGGAGGGTCGGACATGTACACTGGAGGACGGGAGAGTGTTGCAGCCAGGGGAAGTGATGTACCAGGCGCGCTCGTGCACAGTCTGCACCTGCAACGGCGACACTGGCGAGGTGGTCTGTGAGCGCCAGACTTGCCCCGCTCTTGACTGTGGCCCCGAGGGCACTCAGCCCGCCGAACCCGGCGAGTGCTGTCCTCGTTGCCGACGTAAGCCTTTTATTCGGTTTTATCTGCAGCAATTCTCCACGGTCAGAAATCATGGCTTGAATTCACTTCTAATCTCAATACCTTCTCCTTTCCCGTTGCCTGCTTCAGCATCTTTGGTATCAGTCTTACGTTCGGGCTTTCATGCCTGATTCTGCAAGTCATACATTTGTTTCATGCAAGATGGTTGTGCCAGATTGTGCAGTGGAGAGGTTGATTGAATTTGAATCCGTAAGGCAGATGAAGGATGGCTTCTGTAGGTTATTAACGACTCCTTGTTCGTTGACTTTCATATGTGTGCTCATTCACTCCAGAAGGTGGGCATTTCCTCTGATTTTAGTGAAGAGTGAGCGAACATCCCAACACGATTGAATAGGAGCCGAAATTGTATCCTTTTTCCGAATAAGATGGTAGTTCATACCATCCGAAGGGAGCTGATTTTAACACATGACGCAGGAATTCCTAAACCTCTGACAGGCGTAAAAGGGTCTGTGGCTCCTGTTAAGTATCGGGTAGGCTCGATTCCACCTAGCCCTCATGGCCACCTCGCCATGAATGTTTGTAGGGACAATGTGACTTGTTGGGCTTTTTCTGCTAATGATACCCTTGAGGATCAGTTGAGGTAGACAAAATGCAAGCTTGTCAGCTTAATGGAATAACAGTTGGTCGACCGTACAACGATAAGGAAGTCCTTGTTGTCAATTAACAGGGGGCGATCCCGATTATTTTCACAATGTCGATCATTTTTAAACATTTGCTCATATTTGATTCTCCTGCCTTACTTTAACTGATCAGTGTGATTTTTTTCCTTTAAAACATTAGGTGAAAAACGTCAAGTAAGTTGGTGTTTGCATGAGTCCACGTTGACCCATATACGTACGTAATCATAGTTACTTTAATGCTGTTATTGTTGTGCTTGAATGTAGTTCACTGACAATAAGGGAAGTGATTAAAATATTCCTCATGGTTTGGCATGATGCACAAAAGCAGACGATTTGCATGCATGCCACCTCTTGGTATGCTTACATCTAGCCATTCTTCTAATTCACTGTCAGGTACGAACAACACCGATGAGCACACCTCGTACCTATACTAGGGAGGTGACGACGGAGCCTACGACAAACCCCACTACCACCACCACGCCAAGACCTACGCCACCACCGATTATGGGACCCCCAGGACCCCCAGGACCTCCAGGACCTCCGGGACCTCCTGGTCCTCCTGGCGACCCCGGAATGGATGGGGAACACGGCGTTCCTGGTCCACCTGGACCTCGTGGCCCGGTAGGCATCCTTTCCCGATTTCCTCCCTCAAAGTGGATTTAAATCCCTCATTCCTTGTCCGCAAAAGCATCGTTTCAGACATTGACGCCACCCCAACAGCAATTTTCGCACCAGCCTTAAAGGCTAATTGTACTTGTAGTAGATGTTCTTTTTTGCACCGCACTTGGATGCATTAAACCGCCTGTGTCGAATGCACTTCTAAAAGTGGGCTGAAGTCATGCATTTACCGAACCCCTATTCAACTTTTGAAATGGGTCCACTATGATGGCGAAAGTTTGTTCAAAAGAATTACAGAACTTAATATTGATAGGAGCAGTTAGTGAAACCTGCGATTCATAGAATTGTGTTTCACAAAACTTGTTAACAATTCTCATTTCTTCTTTTACTTTAGCCACCACCAGAACTGGAAGATTACTTAAAGCGTCAGCGTGCCATGACCAAAGGTCCAGACGCCAGAGAAGTTTCTGCATACCAAGAACTTCAGCTTACTTCCGTGTGTATCCTTAAATCTTGCATATAATTTACCTTCTTGTAAAAGATGATAACACTGATATCGCCCTCTTTTCATCAAATAGGGTCCGCCGGGAGAGCAAGGCGTTCAGGGTCCTGCCGGCCCGGTCGGTATTCCTGGTCCTCCGGGTCCAACCGGGTCAGTAGGAGACATTGGCCTTGCCGGTCCAACGGGCTCTCGGGGTCCACCCGGACCCATGGGCGAGTTGGGCGCTGAGGGAGAGCCCGGTCGAAATGGGATTAAGGGTCCACGTGGCCCGATGGGTCCAGTCGGTCTCCCTGGAGATCCAGGACCCAAGGGCCCTACAGGAATGCGCGGCGAGATGGGGGAACCCGGCAATCCCGGTCCTAAGGGTAAAGCTGGAGACCAGGGAAGAAGGGGTCTAACCGGACCTATGGGACCTAAGGGTGCTATCGGTCTTCGTGGACCTCTAGGAAAACCTGGACCTCGTGGTGTTTCAGGACCCCAAGGGCCCAGGGTAGATCTAAAATGATGAAAGAAGTTAGCAACTTTAGTTTTCAGCTTATTATCACTTATTTCGTCACCTTAGGGCGTTGACGGACCTACCGGTGCTCAAGGTCCTACCGGTGAGCGTGGTGAGCAGGGAATGATGGGTCCAATGGGCTTTCAAGGTCCGGAAGGACCTAAGGGTGTCCCAGGTCCAATCGGTCCCAAGGGAGAACCCGGCTTTCAGGGTCCGCCTGGAGCTCGTGGTCTTCCAGGTCTTACTGGTCCACCTGGAAAGCAAGGAAAAATGGGGCCGTCTGGTATTCGAGGCGTGAAGGGTGAGATCGGTTCCCGAGGTCGTATGGGACCTCTTGGAGGCATGGGTCCCCGAGGCTTCCCAGGCGCTGACGGTGAGGAGGGACCCCCTGGAGCAAAGGGTCCTGAAGGTGCCCAAGGTCTTCAGGGATCTCAGGGTCAGCCAGGTCCTGAGGGTCTCAAGGGTCCTCCTGGGGAACAAGGACCACCCGGACCCCAGGGTCCTACTGGAAAACGTGGCCCACGGGGAGACATTGGCCCGATGGGACCGAAGGGCTTTATTGGTCCTCGTGGATTGCCGGGGTCCAGAGGTCCCCCTGGTCCTGAGGGTCCAGCTGGACCCATTGGTATGATTGGCGATGCTGGTCCTGCTGGACCTGTCGGGCAAAAGGGACATATTGGTGACCCCGGTCCAGCTGGTCCACGAGGTCGGACAGGCTTCAGGGCAAGTTGTCTAGTCTTACACAACATTGGTTAAGCTTCCTACATAGTTATACTTCAAACGGATTGATTTATTGGTTTTAGGGTCCACGTGGTAAACGCGGAGCTGAAGGTCCTAGCGGCGAGCCAGGTCCAAAAGTGAGTTTCTCGCCTGTGCTACCACTAGTGTCTTTATATTCCATCCTCGATTTTATAACCCATCAAGTCATGCTTTTAACCTTGAGGAGGGAGTTCAAGTCGAGGTTTGACCTTTTCATTTAGTTTGGCCACTTTCAATAATATAAATTGACAGACCGGACGATTGACGTCTTGTTTCAGATAAATGATCCCTATTTTGTGTTTTTTGAGTTATACAAATTTGAAATTTATTGAAATTTGACAATAAAATGGTCCATCTCTCATTGACTTCAGGTAAACTTAATTTTATTATGGCATTCAAACTTACTTTGAATTAGACTTGAAAATAATCTCATCTGTTTGGAATCCAGGGTCCAGTAGGAGCTCCCGGTAAGCCAGGCATCGGTGGTCCCCAGGGCCCTCAGGGTCCAATAGGTCCTCAAGGAGCACAAGGCGCCCGTGGTCCGCCTGGGCCGATTGGTAAAACGGGTGAAGTGGGGCCTGTGGGTCAGCGCGGCCAGCAAGGCGACCGAGGAGCAAGAGGTGAGGCAGGTCCTGTTGGTCCCCACGGACCTCCCGGTGCCAAGGGAGCTCGCGGTCCTGGTGGCAAACGCGGTCCTATGGGACCTGAAGGCCGCGCTGGACAGCAAGGTCCTGAAGGAAGTGTGGGTAAACAAGGTGACCCTGGCCAACCTGGTGAGGCTGGAGACGTGGGTCCCAGAGGTCCGGCGGTGAGTTTATGGCGTGGCAGTTCACGTTTTAGCCTTGAAAACTTATGATTTAGTTTTATAAATGTTTATGACTATGCAATGGCATAAGTGCAGTACCTAGGTGGTACGGAGATCTTAATGAATTAGTAGATTTATTATTAGTGCATTAAATGCTGCGCTTAAGGACTAGCAAGACAGGTAGATAATCATAACAGCAATCTCCTTTATGTGTGCATTTAGATGTGCAATTAGAGATATCATGGTCTGCCTGTATTATTATGACCGGTTGCATTTAAACACATTCCATTGCTAACGTAGGGCGAGCGGGGAGCACCGGGTCCGATGGGGGCCATGGGTTCAGCCGGTGTCCGTGGTGAACGCGGTCCTGCTGGGGACACTGGTCCCGATGGACTTGTCGGTGAACGCGGGGAGAAGGGTGCAATGGGCGAAGTGGGTGCCATCGGCGTGGCTGGACCACCCGGTAACATTGGTCACACTGGTCGTCGTGGGCCCACCGGTTCCATCGGTCCAGTCGGTCCTCGTGGTAACCCTGGTCCTCGCGGTCCTACTGGAGAACGGGGTGATGATGGCCCAGTCGGACCTCAGGGTCCTCAAGGCCGTCCGGGACACAAGGGTCTTCCTGGTGGTCTTGGCAATCCTGGTGATGAGGGCATGCCTGGCGATCAAGGCGAACAGGGTCCGATAGGTGAAATCGGTCCTCCTGGTCCCTCTGGATCACCGGGTGAAGTGGGTCCCAAAGGAATAAAGGGTGACAGAGGGCGTCGTGGTCGACGCGGTGAAACTGGCGACACGGGACCAGTTGGCCCCATCGGCAGACCAGGTCAGAAGGGTCTCCAAGGCATGCAGGGTCGCGAAGGCGATCGTGGATTGCCGGGTGAGATCGGTGACATCGGTGAAACCGGTCCAATGGGTGAGGGCGGTCCTCCAGGTTCGACTGGTGAACCCGGGCCGGTTGGCCTAATTGGGCCTGTGGGACCTCCTGGTCCTAAAGGTGATCCTGGTGATATAGGTCCTGTTGGTCCACCTGGTGTTGATGGCGATCCAGGAGAAGATGGTCCTGAGGGTCCCAGAGGAATGCGTGGAGAAACTGGACCTCCTGTTAGTCTTTTCTTCTATTTACTTTACGCTCAGTTCGATTTTCTTCCATAATCATGTTTTTTATCTTATAGGGCAATCTTGGAACCATTGGACCTGTAGGCTTGATGGGTCCACAAGGAAGAACAGGCCCCATTGGTCCAGCTGGTCCTCCTGGTGAAATGGGAAAAATGGGAGCCACTGTGAGTAAAACTTCCTCTATTTATCCTTTCTTCATGAACGAAATAAAAAACTGTGGATTCCTAACGTTTTACTAGGGTGCTGAAGGACCTCGCGGGCCCCGCGGCCGTCAAGGTTCCACTGGGCCCATTGGGAAGACAGGTGCTCCTGGCCCCACTGGACCCCGCGGTGACATCGGCCCAACAGGATTGGATGGCGAACGCGGTATTCAAGGTCCAGCAGGTCAACAGGGTCCTCCCGGCCCCCCAGGTGAAGCTGGACCACAGGGTCATATAGGAATGCCAGGCATTGCAGGGCCTCGAGGTCCACGTGGACCAACGGGACCAAAGGGAGAACCTGGGCCGGTTGGTAAGCGCGGAGAACCCGGTTTTCAGGGAGTTAGAGGCGAACCAGGAGAACCTGGTGAGCCTGGAGATGTTGGACCTAGGGGTGTTCGCGGTGATCCTGGACCACCCGGAGAGACTGGCCCTCAGGGCAACATGGGCATGATGGGTCAAGACGGTGAACGCGGTCCTATGGGCTCACCTGGTAGAGAGGGTTCTGTTGGTGTTCAAGGGCCTCAGGTTAGCAGAGTGAAACACATTTGACATCGTTTTTGCAAGCTTTTACACTTCACTGATCCTTTCGTTCCTAGGGCCCTGCTGGTCCACGGGGTGACAATGGGCCAAAGGGTGCTGTGGGACCTCCTGGGCCTCCAGGACCACAGGTAGATTTCTACCCAGCTCTCTTTAATAGATTTTATTTTATGCTCATTCGATTCACCACTGTTTCTGCAGGGTCCAGCTGGTCCAGTTGGTTTGCGAGGTGAAGAAGGCCCGCCGGGCGAAGATGGTCCTCCTGGCCCGCAGGTTAGGCTTTTAGGAATCAATGTTCTTATTTTTAACTAATAAGTAGCACTACCTGCGTGTATTTTCTGTGTAACAGGGTCCTCCGGGTCCACCTGGAGACTTTGACACGGCCTTCCAGGGCATCTTCAGACGTCCAGAGAGTGACGGCTTTATGGTAATGAGTGAATCCTCACTCCAATTTATCGCGTCAAAATTCTCTAAAAGTACATAATTTAACTTTCTAGAATGACGAGGGTTACAACATTGACAGTGATGTACCGTTTGAGGATAGAATGCAAGGAGATGCGCCCGAGCCTGACGAATATAACAAGGTATAAATAGAAGACAGTCATCTCGAATTGCTGTGATCCTACATTTTGATACATCACTGCATGACAGCATGAGGAACTTACTAAAAATTTGCACAATCCTTCAACGCTTCGGTCTACCATTCCTTTAGAAGCCAAGTTCTCATAGTTGAATGTCATTATGTAACATGTGCTTTATTTACTACGCTAGAACGTGGACGCCTTCACAGCACTGACGAGCGTCTCCAACCTTATCGACCGTCTTTATAAAGCTTCCGGCACTCAGCGTTACCCTGCTCTGAGTTGCGCTGACCTTCTTCTGCATTTGCCTGATGCTGGTGATGGTAAGGTCTTTCTCACATGTACCCCACTGGATCATCATCAAATGATCATTTAAAATGTTCGCTCCACCTGTTGTGGGTACATGACTGCTAGGTTTTTTAATCTAAGTCAAACAGTGTGAAATGAGTATAAGACGTCTTACCAGATAGGCCCTGCATTTTCCTTGTTTTGGACGGCTGATTCAGATCAGCG